>OW240916.1:2240368-2358722 GCA_933207985.1 Pelobates cultripes
TTGGCTCTGCCAGCGAGTGCACTTTACCGCTGAATAATCTGTGTGAGCTGCCGCACACTTTAGCCCTGTTACACACGTCTGGGAGCTGCTGTTGACAGGTACTAGTAGTCTAGAGATTGGGGTATATGCTCAGCTATCTGTATAATACAGATCTGTGTGTATAAAATATCCCGGAATAGTCAGTGCTTCCTGTATAGTGCTGCTCTCTGTCTTGGGATATTATACACAAACAGACCTGTATTATACAGAGAGCAGCACTATACAGGGAGCACTGAGTGTCCCAATTTATTATACACATAACCCTGTATTATACAGAGAGCACTGACTGTCCAGGGATATTATACCCAGACAGTAATTGATAGCTGTGCTGCAAAATGTCCTTGGAAATTTTTTTTCAAATGTTGGCAACTATGGCATTGTATCAAGGATAATGTGTTTGTTTTTTTAATAATCCCTGGTGGAAAATAATGAATCCTCCACCAGGTATTATTAAAAAAACAAAACACATTGTGTCGGGGGCGTGGCTTAACATGTGACAGGGGCGGGGTCAAACTGCGGCGAGGGCAGGGTTAAATGTGCCCCCCTACTTTTGTCACTGGCCCTCCATGTGCCCCCCCGAAAAATGAATCCTAGAGACGCCACTGTTGAGGGTCAAGCAGTGGTCTGGTTTAATGAGGGCTACCTGCCCGGTATTTATGCAGGTCTTCCACCTGGTGGACACTCCCCTAGGGGACCAGATGGAAGACTGGGACACAAATGGTAAAATTACCAATCACAGGCATACAGGGTTAAAACACTCCCACGGTACATTACAATCCCTCCCCTCTATCCTGGAGATAATTGGGAAGTAATCCAATTATCTCCCAGGACAGAGGCAAAACTCTATTAACCACATGGTTACAATAAAACACATTTGTCACATAAAATATATACATGTAAGCCATCCCCAGATAGCTGGGATCTGAGCGCACGAAAGTACAGAATAGCGCTCAGATCCTATGCACACAGTCCAATCGCCGTGGAGTTAAAGTGTTCATAAAGTCTGTTCTCCATACGAATAGACTCCACGGGATGGCTATCTGGGGTAATGCTGTTCATACGGTTTAAACTACCGAATGAACAGACATCCGGTTAAATGACCAAATGCAGAAGCAAGGAGGCTGACGGCTCATCGGTGTTCATGCAAATAAGTGTCCGTTTCCAGTTCCATTGTTTGGGCGCTGAACACCGCTGGTCGCTCGGGACTTTAAAATGGCCGCCACCACGTGTTCGGCAAACGAACAAAGGCCACCCAGCATTTGTCAATTAAGCTGCGGTTAACCGCAGCTTCTGGGAGGTAAATTGCCGATACAGGTGGTCCAGTCAATCGGTTGTTTGTTCGGTAGATTGAATCTACCGAACACCGGGCAGAAAGGCACAAAGAAGCCTTTTCTGCAGGGGAAAATAAGGCTTTTTATCATGGGGCCATAGTCTAGAAGCAACAGGCGGGCAACCAGGCTTCTCCAATGCAATGTGGCAAGATTGGTCTCGTCACAGATGCCTAC
Source organism: Pelobates cultripes (assembly GCA_933207985.1). Lineage (NCBI taxonomy): Eukaryota > Metazoa > Chordata > Amphibia > Anura > Pelobatidae > Pelobates > Pelobates cultripes. The sequence continues at coordinate 2,241,913 of OW240916.1, forward strand.
ACTGCCGCCTTTACAGGCGAGTCTGGGAGTGTGGGAGAATTGTAGTCCACCAAAACATAAAGAAGCTGGAGTAGCGGCATCAGAGGGGGACAGCCAGGTCTCAGTGAGTGCAAGAAGTGTGAGGGAATAAGAGATGAAGAGGTTGTGTATGGCTACAGATGGAACGGGTGTTCCAGAGTGCTCACTGAATGTTGAAAAGGAGGATAAAATGCAGGGTATGTGGATGAGGTTTGTGGGGTTTCTGGTTTTCTTAGTGTGAGCAGACGAGGTGAAGGGCGCTGGTTTGGGAGAGACATCACCAGCTGCTAGAAGCAGGAGGAGAGAAAGTGACAGGAGATGTGAATGGGTTTTATATGAGCGGGGTCTCGGATAAGATTGGGTGGGTGCAGGAGAGAGAGAATAGAGAAATGAGTGCAGGGCGTGAGATGAGAGAAGGCGGGAATGAAGCAGAGAGGGAGTAATGTTAATGAAATTGTCTTGTTCATGTAAGTGAGTGTAAGAAGATATTTTGATGATGAGGGAGAGAAAAGGAGAAGAGGAGAAGATAGAGCGTTGCTCCTATGAGTAGGCACTTTGAGAAAGCAGAGTGGGCAGCAGTAGGGAGAGTGAGGACTGAGTGTTAGGGGTTAAGGGAATTTAGGAATGTTCTGAATGCAGGTAGTGTTTGTAGATGTCATTTCTAATTATCTAAAATTATATGTGAGATTCTATCTATAAATGGAATAAAGAGCTTGGGGTGGTGAGGGGTGGGCGGGCAACTGAGAACTGTTCTGGTTTCCTGCAGGTAACTTTTTTAACTCAGACTGTGGAAGACAGAGATGATAGGGTTTAAAAAGGCCTGCAATAAAGTTATGGAATGGAGATGCACAGAGGAGGTGAGGATTGGTCAAGCGAAACATTCGGGTATCAATAAAATAAGGAGATAAGCAGATAGGTGAATAACATTTAAGTTAACAAGCCAACAATGTTGAGTGGGGCTGGGAACAAATAGCTTTAGCATGCAGGGCAAGACAAAGTAATATATATATATGTATAAATAAACAGGTACACATACACACCCACAACTGTAAATACATATTTATATAATGGTATGAGCTGTGTAGATGAAAGCAAACCAGAAATAGTAAAACATATAAAATGAAATAAGAGTGTATAGAACTGATGCGTGATAGAACGCTATTTGTAGGGAGAGAGGGGATGTATTCTAAAGGGTTAAAAGATAGGGATGATAGGAAGTGCTTATGGTGCTTTGACTGACTTTTAAAGGGGAACTGTTCCTTGTCAATTCTTCTCATTTAAGTCAATAAACACCATTAAGCTTTTGGTTTGAGTAGGAAACAGATGAAAAAGGTTATCTTGCTGGGAAATCTGCAAAAAGAGAGAAAGTGACTTTTCTTTATTTTTCTTAATTTTGTATCCATTATCTCTAAAAAAAAAAAAAAAAAGTGGTAAAACAGCCATGGACTAAATAAATATCATCCACAGACTTAACTTCAACACTCCTTCAATTACAATAAACCCAAATCCTCGGACTGAAAACAGTAAAATAAATAATTAACCTTTCACTTGGTAACCTGGCATGTAAACCCTGTCCTGTTTAATCATTAATTATTGTTCTCTTTCTTTACTGGCATTCGATCTGCACAGAGCACCAATCATTAGACAGAACATTTCACACTGGCCTTTGGGGGTGCAGGGTGGACTGAGCACTGGCGGACATGGGATGGTGGGTCTCTGGCAGACATGGGATTGGGGTTTACGGCTGATGGGGGATTGGGGTTTTCCGGCAAACAGGGAATGGGGAGTCTCTGGCGGACAGGTCATGGTGGGTATGTGGCAGACATGGCATTGGGGTTTCCAGCGGACAAGGAATGGGGAGCCTCTGGCAGATAGGGCATGGTGGGTCTCTGGCAGACATGGGATTGGGGTTTCCGGCTGACAGGGAATGGGGAGTCTCTGGCGGACAGGGCATGTAGGTATCTGGCAGACATGGGATTGGGGTTACCGGCTGATGGGGGATTGGGGTTTCCGGTGGACAGGGCATGGTGGGTATCTGGCAGACATGGGATTGGGGTTTCTGGCTGACAGGGAATGGGGAGTCACTGGCGGACAGGGCATGGTGGGTATCTGGCAGACATGGGATTGGGGTTTCCGGCGGACAGGGAATGGGGAGTCTCTGGCGGAAAGGGCATGGTGGGTCTCTGGCAGACATGGGATTGGGGTTTCTGGCTGACAGGGAATGGGGAGTCTCTGGCGGACAGGGCATGGTGGGTATCTGGCAGACATGGGATTGGGGTTTCCGGCAGACAGGGAATGGGGAGTCTCTGGCGGACAGGGGATGGTGGGTCTCTGGCAGACATGGGATTGGGGTTTCTGTCTGACAGGGAATGGGGAGTCTCTGGCGGACAGGGCATGGTGGGTATCTGGCAGACATGGGATTGGGGTTTCCGGTGGACAGGGAATGGGGAGTCTCTGGCGGACAGGGCATGGTGGGTCTCTGGCAGACATGGGATTGGGGTTTCTGGCTGACAGGGAATGGGGAGTCTCTGGAGGACAGGGCATGGTGGGTATCTGGCAGACATGGGATTGGGGTTACCGGCTGATGGGGGATTGGGGTTTCCGGTGGACAGGGCATGGTGGGTATCTGGCAGACATGGGATTGGGGTTTCTGGCTGACAGGGAATGGGGAGTCTCTGGCGGACAGGGCATGGTGGGTATCTGGCAGACATGGGATTGGGGTTTCCGGCGGACAGGGAATGGGGAGTCTCTGGCGGAAAGGGCATGGTGGGTCTCTGGCAGACATGGGATTGGGGTTTCTGGCTGACAGGGAATGGGGAGTCTCTGGCGGACAGGGCATGGTGGGTATCTGGCAGACTTGGGATTGGGGTTTCCGGCAGACAGGGAATGGAAAGCCCCATGACAGGGATGGTGGGTCTCTGGCAGACATGGATTGGGGTTTCTGGGTCTGACAGGAATGGGAGTCACCGGCGACAGGGCATGGTGGTATCTGCAGACATGGATTGGGGTTTCCGTGGACAGGGAATGGGAGCCCTGGCTGACAGGGCGCATGGTGGGTCTCTGGCAGACATGGATTGGGGTTTCCTGGCTGACAGGAATGGGGAGCCCCTGGCGGACAGGCATGGTGGGTACTGGCAGACTCTGGGATTGGGGTTTCCGGCAGACAGGAATGGGAGCCCTGGCGGACAGGGATGGTGGGTCTCTGGCAGACACATGGGATTGGGGTTTCTGTCCGACAGAATGGGAGTCACCGGGCTGACAGGGCATGCAGGGGTATCTGGCAGACATGGGATTGGGGTTTCCGGACAGGAATGGGGAGTTCCCCATGGACAGGCAGGGTCTCTGGCAGACATGGATTGGGGTTTCATGACAGTCTCTGGCGGACAGGGCATGGTGGGTCTCTGGCAGACATGGGATTGGGGTTTCTGGCTGACAGGGAATGGGGAGTCTCTGGAGGACAGGGCATGGTGGGTATCTGGCAGACATGGGATTGGGGTTTCTGGCTGACAGGGAATGGGGAGTCCTGACGGACAGGGCATGGTGGGTATCTGGCAGACATGGGATTGGGGTTTCCGGCGGACAGGGAATGGGGAGTCTCTGGCGGAAAGGGCATGGTGGGTCTCTGGCAGACATGGGATTGGGGTTTCTGGCTGACAGGGAATGGGGAGTCTCTGGCGGACAGGGCATGGTGGGTATCTGGCAGACTTGGGATTGGGGTTTCCGGCTGACAGGGAATGGGGAGTCTCTGGCGGACAGGGGATGGTGGGTCTCTGGCAGACATGGGATTGGGGTTTCTGTCTGACAGGGAATGGGGAGTCACTGGCGGACAGGGCATGGTGGGTATCTGGCAGACATGGGATTGGGGTTTCCGGTGGACAGGGAATGGGGAGTCTCTGGCGGACAGGGCATGGTGGGTCTCTGGCAGACATGGGATTGGGGTTTCTGGCTGACAGGGAATGGGGAGTCTCTGGAGGACAGGGCATGGTGGGTATCTGGCAGACATGGGATTGGGGTTTCTGGCTGACAGGGAATGGGGAGTCACTGACGGACAGGGCATGGTGGGTATCTGGCAGACATGGGATTGGGGTTTCCGGCGGACAGGGAATGGGGAGTCTCTGGCGGAAAGGGCATGGTGGGTCTCTGGCAGACATGGGATTGGGGTTTCTGGCTGACAGGGAAGGTGGAGTCTCTGGCGGACAGGGCATGGTGGGTATCTGGCAGACTTGAGATTGGGGTTTCCGGTGGACAGGGAATGGGGAGTCTCTGGCGGACAGGGGATGGTGGGTCTCTGGCAGACATTGGATTGGGGTTTGTGGCTGACAGGGAATAGGGAATCTATGGCAGACATGGGATTGAGGTTTCCGGCTGACAGGGAATGGGGAGTCTCTGGCGGAAAGGGCATGGTGGGTCTCTGGCAGACATGGGATTGGGGTTTCTGGCTGACAGGGAAGGGGGAGTCTCTGGCGGACAGGGCATGGTGGGTATCTGGCAGACTTGAGATTGGGGTTTCCGGTGGACAGGGAATGGGGAGTCTCTGGCGGACAGGGGATGGTGGGTCTCTGGCAGACATTGGATTGGGGTTTGTGGCTGACAGGGAATAGGGAATCTATGGCAGACATGGGATTGAGGTTTCCGGCTGACAGGGAATGGGGAGTCTCTGGCGGACAGGGCATGGTAGGTCTCTGGCGGACAGGGGATGGTGGGTCTCTGGCGGACAGGGGATGGTGGGTCTCTGGCAGACATGGGATTGGGGTTTCTGGCGGACAGGGAATGGGGAGTCTCTGGCGGACAGGGGATGGTGGGTCTCTGGCGGACAGGGAATGGGGAGTCTCTGGCGGACAGGGGATGGGGAGTCTCTGGCTGATATTGGTTTGGGGTAGTTGGTCTATTTTCCTCTAGGTCCCATGTCATTTTCAGTCTTCTCCTATTTCAGGGAACAGGTTGTGTTGGTTATGATTGGTCATTTGCTAGTTTAACTCATGGGCTTCACATCATATTAACATGGTATCAGCTGACCTCTTCCTTCATGTAATTTTACGGTTTCTTAAAAGAGACTAAAGTCACCAAAACCACTCTGTCTCAATGCTGTTTCTCCATGATGTATCTCAATGCTGTATCTCAATGCTGTATCTCAATGGCGTATCTTAATGCTGTATCTCAATGTATCTCAATGCTGTATCCTAATGCTGTATCTCAATGCTGTATCTCAATGATGTATCCTAATTCTGTATCTCCATGGTGTATCTCAATGCTGTATCTCAATATATCTCAATGCTGTATCTCAATGATGTATCTCAATGCTGTATCTCAATGCTGTATCTCAATGCTGTATCCTAATGCTGTATCTCAATGACATAACTAGATGCTGTATCTCAATATATCTCAATGATGTATCTCAATGCTGTATCTCCATGGTGTATCTCAATGCTGTATCTCAATGCTGTATCTCAATGCTGTATCACAATGTTACATTAAAGCGATAAATCCACGTCTAGTGGTTGGCATACTCCGCTGCACTGACTGAGTAAATCTTGGTCATGTGACATTGCAGCTCATAGGAAAGCATTAAATTCTGTCCTTTCCCAGGAGACGGATTCATGCACACATCACTCGCCATTCCTCTATGAGGAGTGTTGGATTGATTGGTCATTGGCTCGAGCGCCAAGTGACATTGTCGGAGGCGGAGGGGCTGGCAATAATGAGGGAGTCTCGTCATAAAGCTAAGTAAAACCTTTTTTATTCAGGAAGGAGTGGAGGGAATCTAAAACAAAATAAAAAATAAGGCACTATACCATAATAAATATTGGTTTATACCCCGAGTGCTATAGTGTTCAGGTAAAATAGTTTCTGCTTTACCTTAGCAGCTCACCATTTAGTGGATAACCCCCCGCTCCGTGTTATTATTAAGGATTAATATGTATTGTCTTTGTAAATAAATAGTACTGCCTCTGCTTAACTCTTTCAGCACTGCGTTGCTCACACGTCGGACACCATAAAGTTTGAAAGGACACAAATAAGGGAGAATCCAGTTGACTGGGTCTCTGGCCTTTCCAGTACAGCAAGTGTTAAAGCACAAGTAAAATAAACCTATCATATTTGAGATTGTTTTATCGCAAAATCCTCTAATTAGATTTTCACTCCACTAAGTAAGATAAATGATCGGATGATATGATGTCACTAATTTCTCACGTGCTGGCGTTTTTAATAAGCAAGTGCTGGGCTGTTTCATCCATTCTAAAGCAAAGTAAATGACGCGCAAGTGAATCACTGGCCAAATCAAATCTCGATCAGATGGGATATTTGGGGAGAAACAGAAGCCACCAGTTAGCCGTACAATGTATAACTGCACTACATGATGGCAGAGTACTGTACATCTGGACGTGGGCTGAGATTGTGGTGGTGCCGGCCTGGTAGTATGTGTGTGGGAGCCCCAACACTTGGCATGTTACACAGCCGGGAATTTTAAATGAAGAAATAAAGGCTTAAAAAGACCAAATCCACGATCCTTAATTGCTGTTTTGGGTTATTTATCTCCGGAAAGTCTGGCTTTCGATTCTTATTATTTATCTACGTACGTTCCCGATACGGAACCCACAATTGCCCTTAAGCTCAGTGAAATTCTACGGAATTGTTCCATTATATAACACATAATCTGCAAAAAAAATATAAAAAAGGACCACAATAGTGTAATATGTCTGCACTCACAGACTTAGGGAGGTTGGGAGCAGAAAGGGTTTTAATGTAGAGCCTTTTATTTCTTCCCTCTATATCCAGGTTTACATATATGGGGGGAAAAGGAGAAACCAAAACATAGTGCAGCGCTGTAATCAGTAAAATGACACTTTATTATATCGCACTCACAGAATAAAAGTAATCAAGGAGCCCGTCATAAGCCCGCGTTCCGTCCGCTCTCAGACTTCTGTATCCATTGTTCCATTGTTTGATTGTTTGGCAATTTCATTTATTTTACCATAATAAATTAATGTGCTGATGTCACACTGCAGCTTTGGGGTTCCATTTGTATGAGCTCTCCCGAACGGGGAAATACACGAAATACATACAGATACAAGGGGAAAACACACAAATAAGCAGCGGCCATGGTACTCAGTGTATGGCGGTCCGCCACACTCTCCACATTTAGCAGAGTCCACCAATCCAGATGTTGTGGACTCCATCGCCCCGATACCTTGCAAGAGCATCATGGAAAATGTAATCCACAACATGTAGAGTGCTGCAGGTTACCTACCCTGGTCTATGGATGTCGCATGGGGGGTTTGGGAAAAAGTACAAAGATCCAGCTAAAGAGGATATGGTGACTCAAAGAGCGTGATTGATCTCCAGATTGCAAACTCGCAAGATAACTCACTAATGTTCAGACACAATGTGAGAGAAGGAACTAATACCGCCCCACTCGACGTTAATGCTCGATACTGGGGTTTTATTGTAAACTTTCTCAGACAGAACGCTGGCACGCTTTAATGCAACTTATTAAGCCATGATTTTCTGACTATTCTTCTCTTAAAAGGAAAGTTGCTTAAGAAAAAGTATACAAAATTCATGCAAATTATGGACCTGTATGTAAATGTATTTATTCATCAAGCACTTCCCTTTTGCAGCAAAATATATGTTAATATATGTAAATGAGTAAGACAGAGAATGAGTCATTTGCATATGGGGAGCACCGTATAATCACAATGAAGGGGAGAAAATTCTGGGTTAACTAATGCAGTCTGGATTCCAATAAAGTCATCTTGCTGAGAATAAAGGAAAGGTAACGTGACCTTAAGAATAAAACTCAGTTTAACGTATGTCATTAGGATTGTAATTTTCATTTATCACATCCATCATAACGCAGTTCCTGTTTCCAATTCATTTTCAATAGAACTCGAGAAATGGTCGCCGAATCATTGCCAAGAACCTGCTTTTAAAACAATACGTCCGCAGTAATTACACTTGAGGAAGATGAATAAAGGGTTCAATTTCAGAGAGTTTGTTGATCCTAGCATATTACAATGTTAGTGGGCAAAATATAAAAAGCTTTAATAATGGCATGATGGGAATTTATAACTTTCGCAAAACCTTGCCCCCAAAGTACAATGTTAGCCCAATCACATGCATAGATAGACTCCGGTTCTCTGTCATTTCACATAAAGTCCCATATCATTGGCAAATAGTAAAATCCTGGGACATTATTAAATCTTTACCAAGTAACTAGAGGGCTGGAGACACCAAGGCACTATGAAGCTGGATTGACCAGGACACTATGAAGATGGATTTACCAAGACACTATGAAGCTGGATTGACCAGGACACTATGAAGATGGAGTGACCAGGACACTATGAAGATGGAGTGACCAGGACACTATGAAGATGGATTGACCAGGACACTATGAAGCTGAATTGTCCAAGACCTTATGAAGATAGATTGACCAAGACACAATGAAGCTGGATTGACATTGACACTATGAAGCTGGATTGACCAGAATACTAGGGGGTTAGATACTCCAAGACACTGAAGGACTGAATCCTCCAAAACACTACAGGCCAGAGTCCACAAACACTAGGGGATAGGAGATACCAAAACACTATGGAGCTGGATTGACTAGGACACTACAGGATTGGTGTTTGGTTATAGCAATGAAGATACTACAAGCTTTTAGTGTGAGGAACCATGTTAGGCTACAGAACTACATCAATGTTAGAGGTAAACAAGAAGTATAAGGCAATACACTATTACCATAAGCAAACATAGTTACAGTATTTGCATAATAACTCCAAACGGTTGGATCCATTAAAACAGTACAGAGCTAAATCCACCAAAACATTATACGAAGTCCTTCCAGATATACTGTGTAATCCACAATCATTCTGCAAAGGATGGACAAATAAATGGAATCTCTCTAATTCCCAATTCCTTACACTAAAATTGAACTTTTATTTTAATATTCCCCACTGGGCGTTTATTTCAATAAATTATATGTTTATTTATTTTTAAGAAAACAATTGCTTTGTGTTGAGGGAGTTTATAACCCCATTAAGAAATATGAAATGACACCATAATATAAATGTGGCCATGATGTCATGGTGTTTGAGTTAGACAGTACGGAGTCCCCAAGCTGCTGGTTATATGGGCCTCTCCAGCAAGTAGTTTTAGGTCGAGGAATTCCTGGCCAATGTCATCTTCACACCGGCCCTCTGGGTATTTCATGTGGTTTATACTGTGAGTGGACCTTCTGAACTCCATGTGTTTGGACATATAATTTTCTAATCTATGGCATGTGGTTTGGGGAAGGTTGTAGAGCTGGCGCTGTCAAGGAATCCAAATTCTTTCTACAGCAGCCAGATAGGACACTGGCAGAGTCTTGCGTCTGCCACATATTCCCGTCACTGTCATCACATCACACGTAGAAGGGCAGACCTGGATAGGTGAGAGGTAATTAAGTTTCTATGTCAGTTCTGTTCTGAATCCCTCTAGAGCCCAAACGACTGTCCAGTCCTTGCCAAGCTTTGAGCGGAGGTTACTGGAAGTTACATGAAGCTTTCTTGAGAATGCAAATTGCGAGATGTTACCGGCTGCCACAGCTGTAAATAAACGTGGCAGAATGTATTTAATACGGGACGTTGCTTAGCACACAGAAGCTTGCATTCATTTCAGTTAGATGCCATATGTAAGGACGTCACATGGCGTCTAAGTGCTGTGCTAGAAGATTACTTTGACAGGAAAGGAATCGGTTAAACAATGTCTGGTCCTGGATAACGATGGAGTCCGTGGAGACTCCTTCCAGTTTTGCTCACATTAATGTTGGCCACATTATGCAACGCCTGCCATTTATAACGCTTCTAATATAAGGATTGTAATGGACATTGAAGTTCACACTTTATTTTGACGTTGACCTCTCTGTAACGTGTGTCCTGATTTCACACTATTTAACACTCTACTGGCGGTTTTAGATCTCATGTAACATAACAATCAGAACACTGACTTTTGTTTCATACTCTTAAAGGAACATACTAATGGAAAAAATAAATGTAGTACAGTATTCCTTTTTAGCGTACTTTTCCCTTTTTTAATTTATTTTTTTACATGAAAAGGAATTGAAAATAAAAAAGTTAAATTTGCCAGTAATCCACACTCTGCATGAGACATGGTGAGACAGTAAATCCAGATAATCTCTAGTCCAATCCAATGGTTTTTACCGAAGCTATTGATGTGTTCAGCGCCATCATGTAGTGCGTCATATCGCCAAGAATCCAACAGCCACTAGCGGTGGGTTTCAGCTCTGACCTGAGCTCTAATCTGCGCTGATTAATTTGTGATTTCTATCAATATCTACGTAAAGATAAAAATGTAGGCCCATTTGGCCCCTTACACTGGCTGTGTAAATACTATAGGTTTGTTTTTTACCAAACATCGAGTTACTATACTTCCTAAACATCCTGATTTCAGCCCAACTGTGACGTTACGTGTTTCACAGAGCTCCACAGTACTAAATCTCACAGTAATGTGCAATGTGTATGAAATGATCACAGAGCTCCACAGCAATAAAACTCCCAGTAATGTGCAGTGTGTATGAAACTATCACAGAGCTCCACAGCAATAAAACTCACAGTAATGGGCAGTGTGTATGAGGGTATCACAGAGCTCCACAGCAATAAAAACCCCAGTAATGTGCAGTGTGTATGAATGTATCACAGAGCTCCACAGTAATAAAACTCACAGTAATGTGCAGTGTGTATGAAACTATCACAGAGCTCCCCAGTAATAAAACTCCCAGTAATGTACAGTGTGTATGAAACTATCACAGAGCTCCACAGCACTAAATCTCACGGTAATGTGCAATGTGTATGAAATGATCACAGAGCTCCACAGCAATAAAACTCCCAGTAATGTGCAGTGTGTATGAAACTATCACAGAGCTCCACAGCACTAAATCTCACGGTAATGTGCAATGTGTATGAAATGATCACAGAGCTCCACAGCAATTAACCTACCAGTAACGTGCAGTGTGTATGAAACTATCACAGAGTTCCACAGCAATAAAAACCCCAGTAATGTGCAGTGTGTATAAAACGATCGCAGAGCTCCACAGCAATAAAACTCACAGTAATGTGCACTGTGTATAAAACGATCACAGAGCTCTACAGCAATAAAACTCCCAGTAATGTGCAGTGTGTATGAGTGTATCACAGAGCTCTACAGTAATAAAACTCACAGTAATGTGCAGTGTGTATGATTGTATCACAGAGCTCCACAGTAATAAATCTCACAGTAATGTGCAGTGTGTATGGGGGTATCACAGAGCTCTACAGCAATAAAACTCCCAGTAATGTGCAGTGTGTATGAGTGTATCACAGAGCTCCACATCAATAAAACTCACAGTAATGTGCAGTGTGTATGAGTATCACAGAGCTCCACAGCAATAAAACTCACAGTAATGTGCACTGTGTATAAAACGATCACAGAGCTCTACAGCAATAAAACTCCCAGTAATGTGCAGTGTGTATGAGTGTATCACAGAGCTCTACAGTAATAAAACTCACAGTAATGTGCAGTGTGTATGATTGTATCACAGAGCTCCACAGTAATAAATCTCACAGTAATGTGCAGTGTGTATGGGGGTATCACAGAGCTCTACAGCAATAAAACTCCCAGTAATGTGCAGTGTGTATGAGTGTATCACAGAGCTCCACATCAATAAAACTCACAGTAATGTGCAGTGTGTATGAGTATCACAGAGCTCCACAGCAATAAAACTCACAGTAATGTGCAGTGTGTATGAGGGTATCACAGAGCTCCCCAGCAATAAAACTCACAGTAATGTGCAGTGTGTATGAGGGTATCACAGAGCTCCCCAGCAATAAAACTCACAGTAATGTGCAGTGTGTATGAGGGTATCACAGAGCTCCCCAGCAATAAAACTCACAGTAATGTGCAGTGTGTATGAGGGTATCACAGAGCTCCCCAGTAATAAAACACAGTAATGTGCAGTGTGTATGAATGTATCACAGAGCTCCCCAGTAATAAAACTCACAGTAATGTGCAGTGTGTATGAATGTATCACAGAGCTCCCCAGTAATAAAACTCACAGTAATGTGCAGTGTGTATGAGGGTATCACAGAGCTCCCCAGTAATAAAACTCACAGTAATGTGCAGTGTGTATGAGGGTATCACAGAGCTCCCCAGTAATAAAACACAGTAATGTGCAGTGTGTATGAATGTATCACAGAGCTCCCCAGTAATAAAACTCACAGTAATGTGCAGTGTGTATGAATGTATCACAGAGCTCCCCAGTAATAAAACTCACAGTAATGTGCAGTGTGTATGAGGGTATCACAGAGCTCCCCAGTAATAAAACTCACAGTAATGTGCAATGTGTATGAGGGTATCACAGAGCTCCACAGCAATAAAACTCACAGTAATGGGCAGTGTGTATGAGGGTATCACAGAGATCCACAGTAATAAAACTCACAGTAATGTGCAGTGTGTATGAGGGTATCGCAGAGCTCCACAGCAATAAAACATGCACTACAACAGATTTAAACATTCGTTTGTGTAAATAAAATAATTTAGACTTGTTTTAAAAAAATGACTGAGCTGTATAAATAATTTTGAGCAGATTACATTAAAGAAATAAAAAACGTTTCACCTCTGACATTCCCCCAGAGGAAGGATGGATATTTAGTGAATCAAAATGTGGCTTTGTTGGGATTGATTGACGGCCATTCTGGATATTAGCTGTTAGTTATTGATCAGTTTAACCCCTTGCGAGCCTGTGTGATTGCAATGAATAACTGTCACATTAACAAACTCCAGCCGTTATGTTACAGAGTTCTATAAATCCTGGGTTTAATTATCAAACAGCTAATTGTAGAAAGCTGAAAAATAAATTGTAAAATGTACAAGCTTGAGGCTGCTTCCCCACTTCACTTAAAATTACAGTTTGCAAGTCAGTTTTCTGCAGTTTGGTCCTAAATGAATAAACTCCACAGTGCAATGTATCATTTTTTTTAAAACCATTATTTTTATTAATTATTATTATTATTTTATTATTATTGCCATTTATATAGCGCCTACATATTCCTTATCGCTTTACAATATTATGGGGGGAATTTAACTATAAATAGGACAATTACAAGAAAACTTACAGGAACAATAGGTTGAAGAGGACCCTGCTCAAACAAGCTCACAGTCTGTGTTAGGTGGGGTATAAAACACAACATGACAGGGAGTAGCAATCAAATAAGGTGGGAGTGAAGCAGAGCTGGAGGAGAGAGTAGAGTGCTGCCCTTTAGGAGAGAGCAAGAGACAGGTATGTAAGGTAGAGGTAACTCTGGGAGGCCATAAGCTTTCCTAAAGAGATGGTTTTTAAGGCACTTCTTAAACGATTGAAGACTAGGGGAGAGTCTGATGGCGGTAGGCAGGCTATTCCATAGGAAGGGAGCCACCCGCGAGAAGTCCTGCAAGTTGGCCGTAGGGGTGCGAGCAGCGGACAGGAGGTGGTCACGGGCAGAGCTGAGGGAATGAGGAGGGGCATACCTATGGATCTGTGAAGAGATATAAGAGGGGCTTTATAGATATGGGTTAGTACTTTGAATTGACTCCTATAGGATACAGGAAGCCAATGTAAGGAATGGCAGAGGGGTGAGGGGTGAGGTGTGAGAGGAGCGACAGGAGAGGAAAATCAGTCTGGCAGCAGCGTTCATTACAGACGGTAGCGGGGCAATACAGCTTTTGGAAAGACCAATCAGGAGAGGGTTACAATAATCCATGCGTGAAATTACTAGAGCATGGACAAGCTCCTTGGTAGCATCTTGTGTAAGAAAGGGGCGGATGTGGGCTATGTTTTTAAGATGAAATCTACAGGATTTGACAACATACTGGATGTGAGGCTCAAAGGTGAGGCCAGAATCAAGTATGACACCAACACAGCGCGCATGCAAGGATGGAATGATTTGGGTACCACTAACATGAAGGGAGAGCGAGAGAGGAGGATCAGTATTAGGAGGAGGAAAGACAAGGAGCTCAGTTAAATCATAAACACTTTAAACACAAACAACTTAAACTGGGATTATATTCAGAGTGATGGTCAGCGCTAGATGGATATAACGCATTGTACAGCGCTACGGAATTTGCTGGCACTATATAAATAATAAATTAATAACATAATATTTCTTGTGTCAGTAGTGGAGCCATCGACCCATCTCACAATGTTGGTATTTGGGATTTAATGCTTGAACAGACGTCAGATGGAGCGTAATGTGGAAACGGGAGAACATACAGGTGATCTTATAAGTGGAATGATATTATATGGACTCGTTGGGTGGCAATCTCAATGTAGCCCCATGTAGCCAGAGCGCAGCTTAGTGAAAAAGGGCCTTGACAGGAGTTAGGAGGCGGGCATAGGAGGGACCAGTAGGTCTGTGGGATTATGGGATGGGGGTTGGCTATTTAATAAGCAGCCATTTTAAAATGTGCACATTAATTTCTGCCTAGCTGCGTTTGTGGTTGCCTCTGGTACTCACTGACCGGCTAGGTAGGGTTTTCTTTTGTCTCCTTTGCAGGGCCATGGAAGAGGTGGAGCGGCTCCTGGATGGGATTCGGGCGGCGGCGCGGCAACAGGGCCCAGGCTGGGCGAAGATTCACCTGGGACCCCTTCTGGCGGCGGCTGATGGCGGCGGCGGTCACCCGGCGCGGGCTAAGAGGCCTCCAAGGCGGTTGAGTCCGGGCGCGGGGCCCGTGACTCCCTCCACCAGCGGTGCTGCGGCCGTGGGAGAAGGCCGCGACAGGCCGGGAAGCCGCGCAGTCGAGGTATCACCTCCCGGCGGCCAGCCTGGGCCTCGGCAGACGGGCTCGCGGCGGGCTGCGGCCCTGGCGGCAGACGGCGCGCCCCCTGGTCCGGTCGGGGCGGCGCCGGGACCGGAGGAGGCGCAGGCGGTGAGGCGGCCCTGCCGGGAATCGGGCAGGCGGGCCGGGCGGGCTCTTCCAATGGCAGGAGCGGCGGACGGAGGAGAGCGGGCCGGAAAGGCACGGACCGGGCCCAGGGCGGAACAGGCAAGTGCAGGGGGCCCTCCTGGGGGTCCCCTTGGCGTGGGGCCCAGCTTCAGGGTGCAGCCTGGGGGTGGTAGGCGGGTGGCTTGGGGTGGGAGTAGTAGTGGGGCTCAGGTATCTGGGGGGGCTCTTCTGGAGGGGTTCAGAGTTGCTCTCAGGGCCACAGAGTGGGGGGGAGTGGGGGGGGCCCCGTGTTAGGGTTGCTGGGGGTATCGGGGGGGCCCTTGGAGTGCCTGGGAGATCAGCTGGTCGGGTAGGGAAGGTAGGTGTTGAGGTGGGTAAGGAAGGGGTTGGTCGGCAGGCGGTTGAGCGTAGGGGGCGGGGGGTGTCTGGGAGCCGGTCACAAGGGCGGGGGGGTACAGGGGTGGGGGGGGGCTATGAGGGCTCGGAGGCCGGGTCTAGTGGGTCAGGGGGTGGTGGGCCTGGTGACAGCTCCGGGTCGGGCTCAGGCAGCGTTGGTTCGTCACCTGTGAGGGACGCGAAGTCCCTCAGGGCGCGGGGGAGAAAGGGGGCCCGGCGCAGGCGCTCTCCCTCGGGAAGTTCAGTAGAGTCTAGGTCAGGGTCCTTGGGGCGGGGACGACAGGGGAGGGTGAGGAGGGTTGATGGTAGGAGTCGGAGTCCTCGGGGCGGGGGGGAGCTGGCTCAGGGGGGTCAGTGGGTGAGTGGCGCAAGACGGGAGGCCTTGGTGGCAGGCAGGCGCTCCCTGGGTCGGGACGGGAGGGGAGCCGGTGAGCACTACCCCCTGCCCAGGATGTCTTCTCCTCATTCTAGGTCTCTGAGCCGTTCATCGTCTATGTTTTCGAGGCACCAGGCGGGCGCCCTGGTTGGCGGGACGTCGGCGGATGTTGCGCATCCAGGTCAAGCAGCGGTTGACAGCGCAGCCCCGGGTACGGACGGATCGAGGGGCTTGGCCGGTGAGTCCAGTGGCCCTCTAGGGTCTAACACACTAGTTCACACACTTCAGTCACTGCTCCACTCATTGGGGGCGGGGGGTGGCACTTCGGGTGACGTAGGTCAGGTTTGGACGCGAGGGACCGGCGAGGCGGGGCATGGTAGCGGGGCTCCCGTGGTGACCGCGCCCAGCGGGGGGGCGGCGGTGGAGGCCAGTCCGGGTGAGGTGGGACGCGAGCGGGCGGAATTGTCGGGGGGCGTGTCGGACGCAGCTAGGCAACATGCGTACGTGTCATTCGCGGGCCCGCTGGGGGTGCACCTCAAGCAGGAGGCGAAAGAAAAAATTTGGAAGGGGGAGTTCTGTGAGATATTCTCCCTTCTTCCTCTGGAGGACTTCATTGACCTCAAAGAGGAGGATAAGAAGGACGAAAAGAAGGAGGAAGAGGAAAAGCGGAAGCGGTATCGGAAGATACCGAAGTCCTTCGGGAACTGGTTGAGGGCGTTCTGCGTCCTGGCCAGCGTGATAGGGGAGAAATCGCCGAGTTCTTGCTCTTCCTTATTCTGTTATTTGGACGGGATCTGGGAAGCGTACCGCACCTACGGCGGGCTGGCGTGGTGGCGGTACGACGAGCAGTTCCGGCAGCGCCTAGCAGCCAATCCGGGGATGAGGTGGGACCAAATGGACCTCCCCCTGTGGATGAAGCTGATGATGGCGCAGAAGGCTCAGCCCTTTCAGCACGCGGCTGGCGCAAAGGGACAGTCCGCCTCGTCGGCCGCCTTGCAGAAGGGCTTATGCTGGTCGTTCAATGAGGGTCAGTGCAAGTGGGGGACAGCCTGCCGCTTCAAGCATGAATGCGCGGGCTGTGGTGGGACTCACGGGCTACAGAGATGCTATAAGAAAGCTAAGTCGGGTGGAGCCGGAGCTCCCCCCGCGGCTGGGGGCAGTGGGACAGCATCTGCCCCGGGGCCTAACCCCGGTGAGGCTCGACGCGATGGAGCCTTGGCTAAGCCGCTACGGTAAAAAAGGGGACGCGGAGCTGCTTAGGTCGGGGTTTGGACAAGGGTTCTTCATCCCCTTCCAGGCGAGGGGGGGTTCGGTTTGTACGCGTAATCTGAAATCGGTGCGGGAATTTCCGGATGTCGTCCGGGAAAAGCTCAGTAAGGAGGTGCGGTTGGGCAGGATGGCGGGTCCATTCTCAGCCCCGCCGCTTGAGGGCCTTAGGGTGTCACCGCTGGGGGTGGTTCCCAAGAAGGAGAGCGGGAAGTTTCGGCTCATTCATCACCTGTCCTATCCTAAGGGTGCGTCGGTGAATGACGATATCGATGGGAACTTGTGCTCGGTCTCTTATGCATCATTCGACCAGGCGGTCGAGCTGGTTAAGAGGGCTGGGCGTGGGGCTTTGCTGGCCAAGGTGGATATCGAAGCTGCTTTTCGCTTGCTTCCGGTTCATCCGGCTTGTCACCATCTACTGGGGTGCTTCTTCGAGGGGGGTTACTTCGTCGACTTATGTCTCCCGATGGGCTGCTCCATTTCGTGCTCCTATTTTGAGAAGTTCAGTACCTTTCTCGAATGGGTGGTGCGGGTGGAGTCAGGGAGTGAAGCGGTGGTGCATTATTTGGATGACTTCCTCTGCGTGGGGCCGGCGGGTTCTCCCGCCTGCCTGCACCTGTTGCGGACGGTAGAGTGGGTGGCGGGCCACTTTGGGGTGCCATTGGCGGCGGACAAGACTGAGGGCCCGACCGAGTGCCTCAGCTTTCTGGGTTTGGAAATAGATTCGGTGCTCGGGGAATGCCGGCTGCCCCTGGCTAAGTTGGGCGGATTGCGTAATGCGGTGACCGCGGTGCAGCGGGCACGTAAAGTGACCCTGAGGCAGCTACAATCATTGATCGGGATGCTCAATTTTGCCTGTAAGGTGATACCTATGGGTAGGGTGTTCAGCCGCAGCCTGTCGGCAGCCACCGCAGGGGTCGGTTCTCCACATCATTTCGTTCGGGTCTCTTCCTCGATGAGGGCTGACCTGGACGTCTGGAAGGTCTTCTTGCAAGACTTTAACGGGACGGTGTTCTTCCGTCAGGAAAGTGTGTCCACGGCCGAATTGGAGCTGTTCACCGACGCATCGGGTAGCGTGGGTTTCGGGGCCTACTTCGGGGGGAGATGGTGCGCTCAGAGGTGGCCGGAGGCGTGGGGGCGAAGCCCCCTCATATGGAACTTGGCTTTTCTGGAGCTGTTCCCGTTGGTGGTGGCATTGGCCCTGTGGGGGGACCTGCTTCGCAACCGCAAGGTGGTCTTTTTCTCTGACAATATGTCGGTGGTGCACGCCGTCAATAACCAGTCGGCAGCATCCAAACCAGTGGTGAAGCTATTGCGGCGATTTGTCTTGCTGTGCATGTCCCTTAATGTAGTTTTTCGCGCGCGTCACGTGCCTGGGTATTTGAACGAGGTGGCTGATGCTCTATCTCGCTTTCAGTGGTCCCGGTTTTGGGCGGTGGCTCCGGAGGCTCAGGAGACAGGGCAGGCGTGCCCGGACGAGATGTGGCAGCTCGGAGCATCATGCTTGGAGGACTCGTAAGGGCTTCGCTGGCACCAACCACCTGGACCGCATACAGTAAGGTTTGGGGTGCCTGGGAACGTTCCTGGGAAGGGCTGGGCCAGGGGCCGCTGGTGGAAGCGTCGCATGACGCCTTCCTGTGGTTTACTTTTAATTTGCTGGCAAAAGGTGTGTCCCCCGCAATGGTTGATAGGACCATGGCGACGATGGCCTTTTGGTTTAAATTCCACGGGTGGGAGGACCTCACGAAGGCGTTTGTTATTCGGCAAGCTCTCAAAGGGTATCGGAGGGACCGGAGGGCGCCGGATGCTAGGCGCCCGGTCTCGGTTCAGGTACTTGGGAACTTACTCCGGGTGCTGCCCGGAATCTGCTTCGACGGGTTTGAGGTAGCCCTGTTCAGGGCAGCTTTTCTCTTGGCCTTCTTCGGGGCATTCCGGATAGGGGAATTGGTGAGCGCTACTCGGTCAGGGTCGGGGGGTCTGCAGGTATCCAGTGTTCGCATGCTAGCTGGGAATTTGGTAGTATACTTGGCTACGTCCAAAACGGACGTCATGGGTAAGGGCCGGGACGTGACGTTGGGTCCCCTGCCCGGGTCTTCTCTGTGCCCGGTTACGGCAGTGGCTCGGTTCTTGGAGTTGAGACCGGCAGTTGGGGGGTCTTTATTGGTTCATGCCGATGGCTCCTCGCTCTCTCGTTTTCAATTTTCTAAGGTGTTCCGATCGGGCCTGGGGGCGTTGGGGTTGAGTGCTGCTGCCTATGGGACTCATTCCTTTCGCATAGGGGCGGCCACCGAGGCCGCGCGCCTGGGCATGGGGGACGAGTTAGTCAAGAGGATCGGGAGATGGGAATCCGCTCGGTTCCGCACGTATGTGCGCTTGGGTTTGTTGGATCAGTGATGCGGGCTGTATTGGACAGGGGGTGGGCCCCGGTCTGGGTGTAGGTGTTTTACGCTGTTTTCCTTCTTCCCCAGGTTATGTCGCGTGGATTATGGGCCATTCCTTCATCGTCTGGGCCGGTCGGAGAGCTGCAGCTCGAGCACAGGGCCAACAGCTGGGCTTCCCAAAAGACCTCCTGACAGTGCGATGGCTGGGTTTTAAGGGATTTGGCTGGGGTGACGTGTGCGGGGTAATAATTCGGATGGTAACAGGCGGGGCGAGGCCGGATATGCTAATTCTACACGCAGGGGGCAATGATCTGGGCCTCATTCCGCAGCGTAGGCTGGTTAAATGGATGAAGCAGGACCTGAACAGGTTGTTCGATCTGCTTCCTGGGGTGATGCTGGTGTGGTCTGAGATCGTTCCGAGGCGTCGGTGGCGACACGCGAGGGATCCGGTGGCCATCGAAAGATGCAGGGGAAAGGTCAACAGCTTGATGGCAAGCTTCGTGAGGAAATTGGGGGGTGTGGTAGTGAGGCATGTAGAATTGGAAGGCGGGCTGCCAGGTTATTATCACACGGACGGTGTTCATCTCTCAGCGGTGGGTCTAGATTTGCTGAACTTGGGCTTGCAGGAAGGGATGCAGAGGGCTCTCTTTCTTCGGGGTGGCGGAGCTCGGTCGGCTTGAGGGGTCAAGGTCCGAGCTTGTGGCGGGATAGAGAGCTAGGGAAGGCAAAAATAGGCTCCCCATGAGGAACGTGAGGAACAGGAAGAATTGTGGTCACTGGTGGATGGTGGGTTTCGAGTCCTGGAGGTGGCTCAGAACCTGGTGGGGTAGGGGTATCTGGGTATGCCCCTACCGTGGTTACTTATGGTTGGCACTTAAGTCGGTTCATGTTGGACTGAGGTTAAATCGTTATTTATATATATTTATGTGTTTCTGATGTTGGGTCATTGCCCTGATATTTAATGAAGGTATAGATGCGAGGGCGGAGTATGGGGGCAATGACCCATGTTTTATATATATGTTAATTATTAGTATCGTTACTATGTTTGTTAATAAAGCTGTGGACTATTTTTCCCATATCCCGGTGTCAGCGTGTTATTG
Organism: Pelobates cultripes; assembly: GCA_933207985.1. NCBI lineage: Eukaryota > Metazoa > Chordata > Amphibia > Anura > Pelobatidae > Pelobates > Pelobates cultripes. The sequence continues at coordinate 2,262,402 of OW240916.1, forward strand.
GGGATAGGTATCTGGGGTGGTTGTTGTCAAGGTTCCGACTGCCCATATGGCGACTATACACCAGTCATGAATGGTTCATTTTTACAGCAACAATTGGCAGCAGTTCAACGTCATAGAGTTAGAGGTGTGATATATTTTACAACTTTTACCTGAATATTAAATACACTTGTGTTTATTTAACTGTTATGTGAAGTTAAATGTTGGACTGATCGAACCAGCGTTGACCTCCTCCTCTCTATGCCATGTTTTACATTTCTTACATATTCTTATGCCATTTATCTTTTGTTTACGATTTAATTTATATAATATTATAATAATAATACCATATTAAAGAATTTGGTGATCCGCAGAGCTGACACTTCAATGGCTGCAACAATGGCTCTCAGAGCATCATAGGAAACATAGACCGCAAACATCTGCCCCTTAATTAACCTTAATGGTTGTCTGTAAAGTAGTTATGGTGCCAGGAGTCTTTGGGTGCAGTCACTCTGTTTTTTCCAAATCCTTGGACTTTGAGAGCTGGAATAGATCCTTTATCTTTTAAAAAACATTCTGACTAAAACAAAGCGATAGCACCGAAAGACTCCTTGTACCATAACCACTTAACGTATGATAATGCAATAAGCTCTAAATTACACTAAGTGCTAAAAGTGCTAAATTTATAAACCAGGAGAACTATAATATAATAACAACATTCTACGAATTATTTTTTTTTAAATGACAAAAGTCAGAATTTAATATTTGTAAAGTGGTATCTCTATATGTACTTATCTAATAAATTATTATATTTCCTAGTTAATAAAGTTAAGAGTGCAATGTATATAAAGTTTGACAGCATTTTGTGAAATCCTGATATTAAAATGTACTTGTTGGATGATGCGAACGCTGCATTACTCGTTCGGGGAGATATTTCCAAGTCTAAGAATTATGACACTTTCATTTGATTTGTGATGTGTATGATGTCTCAACGATCATCTAAAATAATTTCTCTAAATCATTAGGCTCTGGGACGTTGGGAGGAAGCTCTGCAGACGGCTGGCATGGTGCTCCCAGGAATTAGCGGAGTATTTTATTAGCTGAGAGCCCTCCGTGGTTTCAGGCACGATTAGACAGTACTGACAACATTTGGGAGGCAGGACCTTTTCAGAACGGCCATTGGAAAATTTTAAGGCAAGACATCTGTGGTCAGAGGATCGCTACCAGTGACAAATAAATAATATTCTAACATTAGGTCTGTCAGCACACTAAATGTAGAACCATTTCTTTCAGTCTGGCCCCCTGGCAAGCCCATCAAAGGTTAACAGATATGATGAGCTGGGTTTGTGCTAGGTCTGTCCCTCGCCCGTGGTAGAAATAACACAGGTACGCAAATGCTGAGGTAACATCAAGCATCCCAGCAATATACAGAAACAGAAAGTACAACAGAAACAAGATGGAGAGAGGGAAAATGCATGGCATTATGTCTGGACCTCACAGAAACACTCATTGGGCAGCTTCTCGACTTCATTTGCTGTGTGAGAAAAAAAAAAAAAACATTATACTGAGCAAAGTCTTGCAGTTTAAGAGCATAATAGCCACCAGTAGCCATCCATGTAAATGGATCATGTAACCCACATACTATTAGCAAAGCCAGAACTTCCAAAAAAGGAAAAAAGAGAGATAAGAGTATGAAGTATAACCAGAAGGCAAGAGAGGAGGATAGCGGGTCCTACGCATTCTGCAAGTCAGCGGAGTCCTGTAGCCCCAAGGAGCCAAAGCACAGCTTAGCGGAGGAGGGCCTTGACAGGGGTTAGGAGGCGGGCTTAGGAGGAGCAGGCCAGGACTGGTGGGTTGTGGGAGTAAGGAGTTGGTCTACTTAAGTAGGCAGCCATTTTGGATAGAGCACATTTAATTTCTTACCTGGCTGAGTTTGTCCCACCCACCCTCCCTGGGTTTTTGAGATAAGTGATGGTATCCCGTTTTGTCACAGCGGCGGGATAGGGAGCAGAGGAAGAGGAAATAGGCTCCCATGAGGAACGTCACGGACATGGAAATTGTGGTCACTGGTGGTTGGTAGGTTTCGAGTCCTGGAGGTGGCTCAGAACCTGGTGGGGTAGGGGTATCCGGGTATACCCCTGCCGTGGTTATTTATGGTTGGCACTTAAATTGTTATGTTGGTGTAAGGTTGCAAATTGTTAGAGATATATATGTGTTAGTATGTTGGGGTCATTGCCCGTCATATTAAAAGAAGGATGCGGATGCGAGGGCGGAGTATGGGGGCAATGACCCATGTTTATATGTTAAATTATTATTATATTATTATAATTGTTATTACTAATAAACTTATTATCTTTATTATTATAATGGTTAATAAAAGCTGTGGACAATTTTACCCATATACCCTAGTGTCAGTGTGTTATTGGGTTAGGTATGTGGGGGTTTTGTCCTAGGTTCCGACTGCCCATATGGCGACTATACACCAGTTATGCTCATTCTACAAGTCAGCGGGGTCCTCTGTATTATCCAAATCAGCAGGGTCCTCTGTATTATCCAAATCAGCGGGGTCCTGTTTATTCTACAAGTCAGCGGGGTCCTCTGTATTATCCAAATCAGCGGGGTCCTGTTTATTCTACAAGTCAGCGGAGTCCTGCTCATTCTACAAGTCAGCGGGGTCCTCTGTATTATCCAAATCAGCGGGTCCTGCTTATTCTACAAGTCAGCGGGGTCCTCTGTATTATCCAAATCAGCAGGTCCTGCTTATTCTACAAGTCAGCGGAGTCCTGCTCATTCTACAAGTCAGCAGAGTCCTGCTCATTCTACAAGTCAGCGGGGTCCTCTGTATTATCCAAATCAGCAGGGTCCTGCTCATTCTACAAGTCAGCGGGGTCCTCTGTATTATCCAAATCAGCGGGTCCTGCTTATTCTACAAGTCAGCGGGGTCCTCTGTATTATCCAAATCAGCAGGTCCTGCTTATTCTACAAGTCAGCGGAGTCCTGCTCATTCTACAAGTCAGCAGAGTCCTGCTCATTCTACAAGTCAGCGGGGTCCTCTGTATTATCCAAATCAGCAGGGTCCTGCTCATTCTACAAGTCAGCGGGGTCCTCTGTATTATCCAAATCAGCGGGTCCTGCTTATTCTACAAGTCAGCGGGGTCCTCTGTATTATCCAAATCAGCAGGTCCTGCTTATTCTACAAGTCAGAGGAGTCCTGCTCATTCTACAAGTCAGCGGAGTCCTGCTCATTCTACAAGTCAGCGGGGTCCTCTGTATTATCCAAATCAGCAGGGTCCTACTTATTCTACAAGTCAGTGGGGTCCTCTGTATTATCTAAATCAGCGGGGTCCTGCTTATTCTACAAGTCAGCAGAGTCCTGCTCATTCTACAAGTCAGCCGGGTCCTCTGTATTATCCAAATCAGCGGGGTCCTGCTTATTCTACAAGTCAGTGGGGTCCTGCTCATTTTACAAGTCAGCGGGGTCCTGTGCAATCTGCATGTCAGCTGGGTCCTGCTCATTCTACAAGTCAGTGGTGTACTGTGCATTTTACAAGTTAGCGGGCTCCTGTGCATTCTGCAAGTCAGCACGGTCCTGTGCATTCTGCAAGTCATTAGGGTTCTGCACATTTTACAAGTCAGTGGTGTCCTGCACATTCTAATAGTCAGTGAAGTCCTGTGCATTTTACAAGTCAGTGGGGATGGAACCACTGCTGCTCCACCAGTAGTCCAGACTTAACTTGTTGATGGACCTACTACTGTCCCACAAATAGGCTGGTACCTAACCTGTTGATGGACCCAATGCTGCCCCACCAATAGGCTGGCTCTTGACCTGTTGATGGACCCACTGATGTCTCACCAATAGGCCGGCCCCTGACATGTTCATGGACCTACTGATGTCTTACCAATAGGCCAGCCCCTGACATATTTATGGACCTACTGATGTCTCACCAATAGGCCGGCTCCTGACATGTTCATGTCTCACCAATAGTCCAGCCCTTGACATATTCATGGACCTACTGATGTCTCACCAATAGGCTGGCCCCCGACATGTTCATTGACCTACTGTCCAGCCCCTGACATATTCATGGACCTACTGCTGCCCAAACAATAGTTTGGCCATTGACTTGCTAAGGGAGCTGTTACTGTTACAAATATCATGCAGTGTCGATTGACCAAGCACTGAACGTGATAGCCACCCATGTTGCAGTAAACCCTGTTTATCCAGCTTGATGCTGCAATTTAGATTCACAGTATAATAGTATTCTTTATCACTTTTATACCTCCACTTTGTTTTGGGATAATAACCTCACAATAATGAGAACGCTCATTCAACCAATTAACTGTCATCAAAATGCATTTTTTGCCGATTGTGAAGCCACAAACCAATGAGTTTCTGTGTTTGGGTCCTACAAACCCCGCGCCCACATTTGTTTAGTGTTTCCAAGTTGTATAAAACCACTGAGCTCTGGTGTCAAACTATTTCTTCATTTTATCCCTGTCATTATCCCACCATATTTAGATAAGGAAACTCAAGCAAATGATTTAATTCCTACGTGGCCGTTACCAGCTCTCTTAAAGTTAATGTTTTAATTGCCTGATTTGAATAATATCCAGACATCTATGCTGTTCACTTTTATTTTCTTTCTCTCGTATTAACATCCCACACAAGGAAAGACAAAAGGACAAGCAAGGCTTTCTCCTTCCACCTCTAACCCCCCCCCACAACCCCTGAGGTTTTGTTTCATTTTAATGTATTTAAATGAATGCCTTGGAAATTACAAGCCAACAGGAGCGGCGATGAGAATATTGAGCAACACGAATAGGCTGGAATGGACCTCTCTCGAGCAACATGGGGATTCAAAGATATTCCTTCTTTTTTTGTTTTTTTGTTCATGCAAATTGTTTTACTAGTTAATTTATTTTCAGTTCATGGAGCTTCGAGACCTCCACCTCCAAGAGAGACGCTCTTATTGAAAAAGAGACTTAGCAAGTATGAAATTACAGGAAGGACTGTATTCTATATCCTAATGACTCGGTCATATAGAATTACATTATTGTGGAGTGAGATTCAAAAATAACCCTTTCCAGACACAATCAGCATTTACCCCAAGTTAGCAAAGTATAATCACAGTGACCTGGAGAATATGTTTTATGACGGCTCTTCATTCACCTGGATTGACTGGATTGTCCCAAGATGACTAATGAAGAGTTTACTTGGCTACAGAAACATTAATTAAACACGTTCAAAAAAAGCTTGTCCACCCATGACAAATCATCAGACCTCACTTGAAAAATCGCCCTTTTTTTTATAGTATTTGCATATTTTAGCTCCAGTAATATTTTGAGATTTATTTTCAGAAATGAAGAGTTTTCAGAGAAAACGTTTACATTCCACTGGATTAGAGGACACGGCTCGAGGTCTTCCACTAACGAGACCCCACATTGATTTCCTCATAATCTGTCAATCACAGCAACATAATGTCTGGCTGTCCTAGACTCGTATTATTTTACTCAGACCCAGAACATCACTGTTTGTTACTAGAGCTTATGTAAGGGAAGGCTTTCAACTTGGAAAACCTGCCAAGGATAACACGTTTTGTGCGTCTGTTTGTGCGTGTGTGTGTGTGAGAATGTGTGCATGCATGTTTCTACCAACTACAAATATTTGCCAGCATCTCCACCTGGTGTTTAGTAAATACAGCCTCTGGGGCAAATCACTGGAAATGGGAGAGATTAAATTATGTTTGTACGGTGACACACACAGCTAATTACAACCTGCAGACAACAATGTATCGAGATTCCAGCACACTCACTATCTGAAAATCCACTGCAATGACCCTTCATCCAAGAATATCAATAATGACTGACGCCATTAGATATGTCGCCAATGAGAATAGAACAATTCATGAATACTAACACAGCATTAATATTAAGATAGTCATCCGATCAATCTGCAGACGCAGTGAATTTACTAGAAAATGAAGATTTAAACAAACAATGAACATTCGTCTTAACACACCACCTCTGTTTGTCCAGATCACACACATAGCATTCTTATTAGCAATTATTCTATCATCTCACCTCTATTCACCTTCTATTTATATCACATTTTAAAATGATTTAATTAATAAAATCTGCATAAAACACTAACGTTCATCAGCACAAATATCTGTGACCCGCTATATTAATCATTTCTGTAGACCGGCCCCGCAGATCTGTTCTTTAAATTCTATTCTAGCTGCGTAGACGGGGCCGGACATTTTTGGGTTTTCCTGTTGCATCATTATTTCTTAGCTGAAAAGGCTGATGCCATAAATTTAGTTTTTGCCTCATCGAAGGCTGCTACAGAGCTCGAGGCAGGATGCTCGGAGGTTGCTCCCATTTCCAATCACTGGAGACAGTGATTAATACACAGTCATTTCACAGAATGGCCAATTGCCAGCTAATCATTTAGTAATTAGGACGCCAATCAGTGCGGCTAGCTCCAACTGCTCATGTTGTTATCGCCATCTAATTGCCTGGATAGACCCTAATCTATTATAGATTATATGGAATAAGCATCGTAATTAATGGACCTTTATTTTCATGAGGAGGTCCAGACTAAAACACTCAACTTTAATAACATTTCCAGGAGAATAACCAGGATTAACCTCTTCAGCACCAGACGGCGGGGGCTGTTTGGTTGGTATAATTCATTTATGTGGATTTAATCAACTCACATAAAGTGACCGACAAATACAAGAAACGTCACAATAAGCAGATTTATAAAGAATTTTTTGTTTGTTTTTTGAGAAGGTGGCAGCTTCCTGTCGGCGTGGGCAGATTTTAAGGCCTTTTTGCATCGAATGCTGGAAATAAGCAAACTGTGAACATTTTTTGTTTATTTTGAACCCAGACCTTGCTGTTATTTAAAAGGTGTAGTGTTTCGTTATTGCTGTACGTACGTTTTCCTTAAAAAAAACCCTTCCTTTTAGTTCTTGAAAACAACCCAAAATAACCTACACGTCAAGTTAAAGATATGCTAAAAAAGCAAGCTAGGTTTCATTTTGGCGGCATTACGTTCCAGTGAAGATTTCAAAGATTTGGTTTCTCTTAATTAAATTAATCTCCCCTTACTTTGAGTATCGAGTAAGCGCTTCACTTTTATTACCTTGTTTTGTTGTCCAAATCTGAATGGCTGTGATCATCGTAACATTTAAATTAAGTCCACACCTTATATATCAGCCAAATATCACAACCCTTGCATGAAACCCAGTTTATATGTTGTTTTATTTAATAAAATAATATAGAGTTGGTTTCCAGAACACAATTAATGCACAGAGGACAATATAATAGATTTATATTTTTAAAATACAAAACCAGTATTAGGTCCAAGATATTAAATGGACACGATAGGCACCAAAACAATTTCAGCGTACAGAAGCAGTTTTGGTGTATAGATCATACTCCTGCAGTCTCACTGCTCAATTCTATGCAATTTATTAATGAAATCACTTTGATTAAAAAAAAAAAATCTACAATTTCTTATCTCCTGCACTGTTAATATAGCTTTTTTAAATATAGTATTTGCAGAAGCCTCCTGCATGTGATTAAATTTCAATTTATAGAGCTTGAGATTGAAACATCTAAAGTAAGTTAACATCTGATTGAAAATGAAACTTTTTTTCATGCAGAATGTGGGAATCACAGCCAGGGGAGATGTGACTAAGGCTGCATAAACAGAAACAAAAGGGATTCAACCCCTAAATGCTCGAAAATCCATGTATAGATCATTCAGAGGCATAATCTATACACCAAAAACTGCTTCATTAATCTAAAGGACAGGACAGCCAGAGCAATCATTCTTGTGTTGGTTCTACTAAGCCCCCACAGCTGCATCAACAGACCACACTGCACAGCCTGCGCTACTCTTTCTGCAGGCTTCACATCCGTCTTGGAAAAGCGCTCTGCGGGAGTGTCCCTTTAATAATATAAACCCACCCAGTATAACTAACTGTAACCTAACCTACACAGTGCATCTAACGTGTGAGGGAGCCTGGAGTGTGCCTTTAATAATATAAACCCACCCAGTATAACTAACTGTAACCTAACCTACACAGTGCATCTAACGTGTATGGGAGCCTGGAGTGTCCCTTTAATAATATAAACCCACCCAGTATAACTAACTGTAACCTAACCTACACAGTCCATCTAACGTATGTGGGAGCCTGGAGTGTCCCTTTATTAATATAAACCCACCTAGTATAACTAACTGTAACCTAACCTACACAGTGCATCTAACGTGTGTGGGAGCCTGGAGTGTCCCTTTAATAATATAAACCCACCCAGTATAACTAACTGTAACCTAACCTACACAGTGCATCTAACGTGTGTGGGAGCCTGGAGTGTCCCTTTAATAACATAAACCCACCCAGTATAACTAACTGTAACCTAACCTACACAGTGCATCTAACGTGTGTGGGGGCCTGGAGTGTCCCTTTAATAATATAAACCCACCCAGTATAACTAACTGTAACCTGACCTACACAGTGCATCTAACGTGTGTGGGAGCCTGGAGTGTCCCTTTAATAATATAAACCCACCCAGTATAACTAACTGTAACCTAACCTACACAGTGCACCTAACGTGTGTGGGAGCCTGGAGTGTCCCTTCAATAATATAAACCCACCCAGGATAACTAACTGTAACCTAACCTACACAGTGCATCTAACGTGTGTGGGAGCCTGGAGTGTCCCTTTAATAATATAAACCCACCCAGTATAACTAACTGTAACCTAACCTACACAGTGCACCTAACGTGTGTGGGAGCCTGGAGTGTCCCTTTAATAATATAAACCCACCCAGTATAACTAACTGTAACCTAACCTACACAGTGCATCTAACGTGTGTGGGAGCCTGGAGTGTCCCTTTAATAATATAAACCCACCCAGTATAACTAACTGTAACCTAACCTACACAGTGCATCTAACGTGTGTGGGAGCCTGGAGTGTCCCTTTAATAATATAAACCCACCCAGTATAACTAACTGTAACCTAACCTACACAGTGCATCTAACGTGTGTGGGAGCCTGGAGTGTCCCTTTAATAATATAAACCCACCCAGTATAACTAACTGTAACCTAACCTACACAGTGCATCTAACGTGTGTGGGAGCCTGGAGTGTCCCTTTAATAATATAAACCCACCCAGTATAACTAACTGTAACCTAACCTACACAGTGCATCTAACGTGTGTGGGAGCCTGGAGTGTCCCTTTAATAATATAAACCCACCCAGTATAACTAACTGTAACCTAACCTACACAGTGCATCTAACGTGTGTGGGAGCCTGGAGTGTCCCTTTAATAATATAAACCCACCCAGTATAACTAACTGTAACCTAACCTACACAGTGCATCTAACGTGTGTGGGAGCCTGGAGTGTCCCTTTAATAATATAAACCCACCCAGTATAACTATAACCTAACCTACACAGTGCATCTAACGTGTGAGGGAGCCTGGAGTGTCCCTTTAAATAATTTGATTCGTCTTGGATAGAAAGTCTTGTCTAATTCAATTGCGAAAATAAGTTTAAAGTAACAATAGGAAACCATACACACTTTATTAAATCCTGCACTAAGCTCGTGAATAACTGAACCCGTTATGTAAAGCTGAATGGAATCCTCTATCGTCCTGTATAACAGTAGCCAGTATCTTGAAATCTCCCAACGTATCCTGCAGCCAAACAAGTCATAACTGTGACTGTAATTTCACGAGATGTGTTGACGCAGCCACCAAACTGGCTGTGCGATATTTACCTTTTGCACTTCATGCCCGAGGCCAACCAATCATACTTTAACAGTATTTGACACCTAAAGCAAACAGAGTTCCCCAACGTGTTTGTTGCTGCAAGCGGAGAGGGTGCGTTCCGCGGCCGTGGATGTGTTACAGCGTTCGGAGCTGATTAATGGACGATTTGGAATAGACGGACTCCAGGGGTGGTGGAGACAAAGAAATCCATCATATTTCTGCCAGAAATGATATCTGCAGTCAGTATGGTTTTATTCACCAAACCCAGAGCTGCAGGGAATTAACATCCAAACAGAATAACAAGCTGGAACAGGCAAACTGCGACCACAGATTAATGGAAGGATTTTTCCACATCGGTTATTTTTTTCAGATTTCAATTTGCTAAAATTTGTTGTTTAGTGAATAAACCTCAGCAGCGTTAATTAGTTTCATACTTTGAATGAGTTCTGAAGAGACGCGGACGCGCTTACTATGAGAAATACCTTTATCTTCCATCTTTTATCGCTTAGCAATAAAGAAATCTTCCCAGGTTTCATGCAGCTCGTGGGGAGATTTAATAGCAGATAGAAGGGTCACCAGTCATTGTCCCAGTTACAGCACTGTGTCAAAACTAGCAAAGGGGTCTAGCCAATATAGGTCAAATTAGCCACGTTGGAAAACATACTACAAATACTACAAGTACTAACAATGCTACGCCAAGTTAGGACCTTTTCCAGTTGCCTATTTCGGACTGAATTGTGTAAATTCGTTTTCAGCCCACTGATTAGTTAATAGACTCCTTATTACACAGTTGTTCAGGACATTTTTCGCTGTCAGTTTTAGTTATGTAAGGTTTTTGCAGCCCGATTGCCAAGTTTTCTAACTACATTTACAAACTTTGTGTTTTGGCCTGAAAATGTGAATTCTGTAAATCTGACATTAAATCAGATGAACCTCCAAGTTGCAGCGAAACATGAACGGTAAAATTCAGGTTTAAATAACCAAGGTGCAGGATTGTTGGAGAATTTCCCCAAAATGTTGCAGTCGGATTAAATGTGTTACAAATCAGGGGTTTATTTACTAAACGAAACATTCTTACACTCTCCCCGGCTGGGATGTGAGTTCTGCCTGGCAGTGTGAGAAACGATTTAATTTCACGTTGGACACAGGAGAGTACGTCCATCTATCAGGAACACTGAACACATATCGTGTGTTGGTGGGTTGCTGCCATACAGATTGTAGCTACATAACTTCGATTAACAACTTCTTTTCCAACGTCCAGCATGCGATTGCTACATATTGCAGGGCAATACTTTTCATGTGCAACCCCACAGTATTTGTATGCGAGACGTAAAAACAGCAGATCTGGCACCCTAGTCAGGAAGAACTTTCCCAACATGTGGGACACAATGTATACAGCGTCGAGATAAGACGCATTCACTTTCACGTTTTCAGCAGCACGCGCCTTTTTCTTTTCTATAGAACTGTTACTCCACTTTTACACATCGGTAACTGTCTCCAGCCTTTTATTTAATTCGCTACATTTATTCCTCGTTGCAACTTGTTGCTCCTTTTTCGTGCCGATTTCACCATTGGATACATTGTCCAATTAAGACAAATAAGTCGAATTAAGACACATTCTCTGTTTGACGGATTGTAACTCCTTAAACAAAGAGTCAGATATTGTTTTACTGTTTCAGAAAATGCGCCAATGTCAGATCTTTGTCCAAACAAAAGGTGCACTGGAGTACGTTATTATATACACTGCATCACGGCCATGTAATACACAATAAGACGGGGGTGCAAACAGAAGAAATATGGCGCAGACAAAGGAAAATATTGACTCAAACATATAACACACACAGTAATTGGTGTGAAAACAAGCACTTTTTATAAATTCCCCCCTGGTAGTCCTTGATTGCAAACTTGTAATTTATGTAAATGGGGGCAGCGGCATAGAAAGTGTTAATAACGTTAATCTTGTTCATCATTTATAATTCTCGGAAATTTGGGAAAATAGGGATCTGTTAGAAAATATAGACGTGAAAAGTATTCCCCAGCCAGATGGAAAGCTTGTTTGTGGCCAGCAGAGAGGAAAGAAGGATTTCTTGACAAACTTAGATAGTTGGTTTCTTACTGCTTCATATGAATGCTACATACATCAGGGCAGACGTTTTCATTCAATGCCCATCAGAATAAAGGAGTTGATTGGGAAAAGATCAGACAGCCAGGGTTTGAAAATAATGTGTAAATAGGAATTATTTAGAAAGAGTAAAATACACACTGCCTGTAAAGGGTGCAGCAGATAATAGTGCCGCCATCTTGCACGCTGGGTGGGCCCAGTCCATGTACTATCTGTTAAAATCTGACTTTCCCAGGAAGCAGATAGATAATCCTTCTTCTGGAACTCAGCAAACCAATAGCAGCTGAGTGTTAATAACTGACTGATCCTCGCAATCCTCCTAATCACTCACAGCTGCTCCCTAAAGCTTGGTGTAGGAAACATGCAAGGACAGCCGTGCCGCCATCTTAACCCATTAGACATCCACACCTAATATGAATATAAATATTATCACAGAATACGTCATATTTTACAACCACCATCACACACTGTACCATCACACACACATCTACCGGGATCTCCAGCTGTACCACCATCACACACACATCTACCTGGATCTCCAGCTGTACCACCATCACACACATCTACCTGCATCTCCAGCTGTACCACCATCACACACACATCTACCTGGATCTCCAGCTGTACCACCATCACACACATCTACCTGGATCTCCAGCTGTACCACCATCACACACACATCTACCTGGATCTCCAGCTGTACCACCATCACACACACATCTACCTGGATCTCCAGCTGTACCACCACCATCACACACACATCTACCTGGATCTCCAGCTGTACCACCATCACACACACACACACACACATCTACCTGGATCTCCAGCTGTACCACCATCACACACATCTACCTGGATCTCCAGCTGTACCACCATCACACACATCTACCTGGATCTCCAGCTATACCACCATCACACACACATCTACCTGGATCTCCAGCTGTACCACCATCACACACACATATACCTGGATGAAACAGGCCACAGCATTTATTATAACATATGATAAAATACTGCGTAACACATCCATAATTTATTTTAAACATTATCTATTCTTAATATAAACCAAATGTCAAACATAAATAACCATAACTTAGCATATAGCTTAACACGTAGTGTCATACAGTATAACCCAACCGCCCTTGCCAATATACTGACCATGTGCCTATGCACCACATATTCTCACCTCCCCTCTCGACCATAAATTCCTTTCCTTCCAATGCTTACCACCAGCCAACCTTTTCCTCGCTCGGTGGGCACGACATTACAGATAATCTAAAGATAACCCTTTAGAGTAAGGGAGGTTGAGACCTGAACTTGACCACATCATTCCACATATTGACATAGCCCCCCAAAACTAAATTGGCAAGGACACACCCCCTGGCCACAACCCCACTGTATTAAGCCTAAAATCAGTGGGGGATCGCACCCAAACCACACAAGGCCTGTTCCACTGCTTCCTGCAGGGCGAGATTAAAGAGGTTGAGCCCGACCTCCGTCAAGTGCCTCTCGTCCCCCTAAAATAAATTGGCGGCCTCCCGCTCAAAGACTCTATGGCGAACCGGAATTCCTCGAACAGCCAAAACAAATTTAGAAACCCTCCTGTTCAGTTTCCTTTGGCAGCGTTCCATGGCACCCTGATTATGAGCCCGCTGCCAGAAATTACAGGCAATCACCTCAGACCCGCCTAATTTCAGACACCAAATCCCAGACAGGCACTGAACCCAGGTCATTTCCCCCAGATGGATGACAAGGACCGTGGGAACCCCCAGGGAGCGAAACAGCTGAACCAATTCGGGGAGGAGCCGCACCCACCGCATGCCTCTGGCGCCAAACCACCGCTTCGGAAGGCGTAAAACCCAACAGCTCGCCTCAAGGCCGGAACGCCGCACGCCTCCAGGCTCAATAGATATAGGAGTGTCCCATAATCCAAACCCTGGGGGGGGGACCATACCTGCGGAGAGAAAATTCAATTTAGGAGAACAGCAGGGCGAACATAGGAAACATAGCACCCTGACTCCCATCTCCCAATTCTCTGAACTACCTGCGTCTGCATGCTAAGCCTAGAGGCCTCCATACTCGTGAACCAAAAGGGGGGTCGGAGATGCCAGGTGGACCTGAAGGTCCTTCCCCACCGGACCTGAAGGGACACCGCAGTAGGAGTAGGGACATAATTACATTACCCTTCAGGTCCAGGACATACAAACTTAAAAACACCTCAAAATACATTTTAATAATGGGGTACCCCCTCGAGTCCTATATCCCCAGGAGGCTGGGATCTAAGCTCCCAGCATATGTCAAATGCACTCAGATCCGACAAAAGGAGCCAAAACGCCACCGGGGTATAGGATTGATTGACTGCTCACGAGGCTCCTGCCCAAAACAGTTCCACAAAATCAGGCTGTGCAGGCGGTCTCTTTTGGGGATACCAAAATACACAAAATACACACATTAGCTGGTCTAGGATCAGTTCGTGCAAAGTCATTAGTTCGTATCTTTCAAACTACCGAACAGCGCTGTGTTCGTGCGGTTGGAAGTTGACCGGCTTGTTGTATGGAAGTCTTAGCAGTGTTCGAGCATTGGTATGCCCGATAATAGTTCCAGACGCACAATGACAAAACACCGCTGGCTAGGTTCAACTTCCAAAATGGCTGCCATCACGTGTTTGTACATACGAACGACGACCACCCAGACGACCGTTCGGGAGACGGGAGTGCCTGCGGTTAAAAACAGCCATCACAGACAGGTAATAGGTGGTGAGTTGGAAAATGGGAACAAACTCAGGATGGTTGGACCTGCGTGAGAGTTATTTAATAGAGTGTAAACCACAGAAATTGTTAATCTGTAACTATAAACAGAATTGTCCAATTTTTCGAGATTGATGTATTTTCACCAAGTTTTCCAATTTCAGTTTTACTTTCCTATTTGGTGGTAAATTAATAATCCTTCAGACTTTCACTGTTTATAAAATGAATACGGGACATATCGGGACTTAGAGCAGTCTGGTATTTTTTCTCTTTAGAATTCTCTCAGCACTCGGTAAAGTGTTTAGTGAGAAGGTAAAACTCCAAGTTGACCTTTGCTTGAGCTGTACAACATGAGCTCCCCCGTGTAAACCCACAGCTGTGAGAAAAGGTAGCAAAGATCTGCAGCGTTAAATAGAAAATCTGTTTTATTAACTCGTTTTATACAATAAGTCGTGCGCCTTTTGTTCTCCCTCTGACTGTATCTATCGGGAGAGTCCTTATTGTTACAGCTTGGGAGATTACGGGAAAGCACAGGGGATTATGGGATAGCCCAGGAGATTATAGGAAGGCCTGGGGAATTCTGTACATTAACCAACAATCCACAAAACACAAGGCTAAAATAAATTTAAAAAATCAACTAGAATTAAAAAAAAGGTATCACTTTTCTGAAAATTGTAGCATTTAAAGGAAAATGAAAGTGTTATAAACCTTTATCCCTAACACACTATTATCACGGTACCAAGGTATATTCAGGGTTAAATAATATTATATGATATTGTGCTCAACCCCATGGCACTGCTAGGGTTAAATAATATGATATGATATTGTGCTCAGCCCCATGGCACTGCTAGGGTTAAATAATATGATATGATATTGTAATCAGACCGTGGCGCTGCTAGGGTTAAATAATATTATATGATATTGTGCTCAGCCCCATGGCATTGCTCGGGTTAAATAATATGATATGATATTGTGCTCAGCCCCATGGCACTGCTAGGGTTAAATAATATGATATGAGATTGTGTTCAGCCCCATGGCACTGCTAGGGTTAAATAATATGATATAATATTGTACTCAGCCCCATGGCACTGCTAGTGTTAAATAATATTATATAATATTGTGCTCAGCCCCATGGCACTGCTAGGGTTAAATAATATCATATGATATTGTGCTCAGCCCCATGGCACTGCTCGGGTTAAATAATATGATATGATATTCTGCTCAGCCTCATGGCACTGCTAGGGTTAAATAATATTGTAATATCACATCCTAATGTAATATATATGGCACTGCTAGGGTTAAATAATATTATATGATATTGTGCTCAGCTTATGGCACAGCTAGTGTAACGGACCGTTTGCACACAAGGGGTAAAAACCGTTTAGGCGATATTCCCCTTTTTCAGCTGCACAGACAGCTACTGCAATCACCAATCTCCTGAACTGCAAACCCACGAATTCACCAACTCCCGAACTGCAACCAAGGGAATACTCGAAACTCCCGAACTGGAACCATACGAATAGCTGCTAGCAGACGAACAGGAAAAGCTCCCAAGCGGCTTACACTCCTGGCAATCAGTCTCTAACAGCATACAGTAAATCCTCCCCCCAATAATGAGACGACACTTCACTTTGAGGGTTAAGCAGGAACTGATTTACTGGGGCTAACTGCCCGGCTTTTATGCAGGTCTCCCACCTGGTGGACACTCCCCTAGGGGACCAAATGGGAGACTGTGACAAATGACAGACAAGTTGACAAATAGGACACACAGTCACATTGTATTCCCACAATGCATCCTGGCTTCCTCCCTTCTGCCTTGGAGATAATTGAGAAGTAATTCAATTATCTCCCAAGACAAAGGCAAATCGCCATTATGCACATGGGGATACTAAAACTAGAATTATTATTAAAATACATCATGCAGGACATGTTACATTAAAACTATACATTTAACATATCCCCAGATAGCTCAGGTCTGAGTGCACATTATTAAGCGAATGGCGCTCAGACCACACGAATACAGTTTAATCGCCATGGAGCCAAAGTCTTTACACAGTCCGTTTCATGCGAATGGGCTCCATGGGATTCCTATCTGGGGCACAACACACTCAAACCAAACTACCGAACACCGGGCCGTTCGTGCACTTTCACCGAACAAGAAGGGGGGTCAGCGGCTTCAGCGTGTTCGCGCAAAACTGTGTCCGATTTCAATTCCATGAATTAAGCGTCGAACGCCGATGTGCATTCGCATGTTTAAAATGGCCGCGACCTCGTGTTCGGGATACGAATGGCGGCCACCCAGCATTCGGCAATTAAGCTGCGGTTAACCGCAGCTTCAGGGAGGTTAATTGCCGGCACACTCCAGCTCCCAGGTGGTCTATTCATTCGTGCGGTTGTTCTGTAGATTGAATCTACCGAACACCTGGCAGAAAATCACGAATAAGTCTTTTCTGCAGGGACAAAAAATGTCTTTTAACATGGGGCCATAGTCCAAAGGCAGCAGGCGAGCAACCAGGCTTCTCCAGTGTACAGTGGCGAGGTTGGTTTCGCCACAGCTAGGGTTAAATATTATATGATATTCTGCTCAGCCCCATGGCACTGCTAGGGTTAAATAATAGTATAAGCTATTGTGCTCAGCCCCATGGCACTGCTAGGGTTACATAATATTATAAGATATTGTGCTCAGCCCCACGGCACTGCTAGGGTTAAATACTATTATATGATATTGTGTTCAGCCCCATGGCACTGCTAGGGTTAAATAATATTGTAATATCACATCATCATGTAGTATATATGGCACAGATAGGGTTAAATAATATTATATGATATTCTGCTCAGCCCCATGGCACTGCTCGGGTTAAATAATATGATATGATATTGTGTTCAGCTTATGGCACAGCTCGGGTTAAATAATATTATATGATATTGTGCTCAGCCCCATGGCACTGCTCGGGTTAAATAATATGATATGATATTGTGCTCAGCTTATGGCACAGATAGGGTTAAATAATATTATATGATATTGTGCTCAGTCCCATGGCACTGCTAGGGTTAAATAATATGATATGATATTGTGCTCAGCTTATGGCACAGATAGGGTTAAATAATATTATATGATATTGTGCTCAGTCCCATGGCACTGCTAGGGTTAAATAATATGATATGATATTGTGCTCAGCTTATGGCACAGATAGGGTTAAATAATATTATATGATATTGTGCTCAGTCCCATGGCACTGCTAGGGTTAAATAATATGATATGATATTGTGCTCAGCTTATGGCACAGATAGGGTTAAATAATATTATATGATATTGTGCTCAGTCCCATGGCACTGCTAGGGTTAAATAATATGATATGATATTGTGCTCAGCTTATGGCACAGATAGGGTTAAATAATATTATATGATATTGTGCTCAGTCCCATGGCACTGCTAGGGTTAAATAATATGATATGATATTGTGCTCAGCTTATGGCACAGATAGGGTTAAATAATATTATATGATATTGTGCTCAGTCCCATGGCACTGCTAGGGTTAAATAATATTATATGATATTGTGCTCAGTCCCATGGCACTGATAGGGTTAAATAATATTATATGATATTCTGCTCAGCCCCATGGCACTGCTAGGGTTAAATAATATTATATGATATTGTGCTCAGTCCCATGGCACTGCTAGGGTTAAATAATATTATATGATATTGTGCTCAGTCCCATGGCACTGCTAGGGTTAAATAATATTATATGATATTCTGCTCAGCCCCATGGCACTGCTCGGGTTAAATAATATTATATGATATTGCGCTCAGCCTCATGGCACTGCTAGGGTTAAATGATATTGTAATATCACATCATAATGTAATATATATGGCACTGCTAGGGTTAAATAAAAAAATAATATAGATATTGTGCTCAGCCTTTTGCCACTGAAGAGGAGTTTTACAGTTAATAGTTCAGTTAACCCACTGAGTGCTGGGAGGCTTAGAGGGCACTGAATGATACCGCATTCACGTCAGCATCAAATAACTGGTTAAACTGTGTTGGATATTATCGCACTCAGCCCTCGGACTCTGAACCCAATAACCGCTCTTCCAACAAGTGAAGGGTTACAGCTGTGTTGATATAGACTGAGACTGGATTCACTCCTCCAGAACAGAAATGGTTAAAATGTTTGCGTTGCGCGTGTCCTCGCCATATCCTGGCCTGAAAGGGTTAACCCATTATTGGCTGGCACCGGGCTCTGACTTGGCCATAACTGCGACTCACAAAACGCCACCCCACGCGTTTGGGATTTATTCACTAAACACTTGATTGTTGTGAATTGAAAAGACAACTGCACAATAAACACAAAAAAACCCAAAAAATGTTTTAAACTAGAATTTAGTCCCAGTTTGTTTATTTTAGTGCAATGTTTCTTTGGAATATTTAACGATTTAACATGTCTTTATATAAATAGTGTTTTTCTATCAGTGAATATACCGGGAGCGGGCGTGTTAGGGTTAGCGCACAGTGGGGACCATTAGACAGTGTTTTTATTTACTGCCGGCCTTTGTCGGGCTCTCTTAAAGCGTAACGGGAGATTCAGGATGTTAAATGAAGCTTGATCATTGGATACAGGCTCTGCGAGTCTGACCTGACAGCCTATTGTTCATGCTTTGTTTTGGGGCGGGGGGGGGACGCGATTGTTTGTGTGGGTTTCATGCCTTTTGTGGGTGGGTTAGTGGCACTATATGGCACACACTGAATGCCATTCTAGTTGGTAGAGAGCCCTGCCAGCCCTTGTGCTTTCTTATTCAATCTTTCCAAACTCCCCGACAAATTCCAAAAGATTTTATTTTGAAAGGAACATTTAAACAAGAGAACGAAACATGTAACAAAAAGTTAATCCTCTGGAACTGGCTGAGGGATGGGAGTTAGTCCCCTGGAACTGCCTGAGGGATGGGAGTTAGTCCCCTCAAACTGGCTGAGGAATGGGAGTTAGTCCCATCAAACTGGCTGAGGAATGGGAGTTAGTCCCCTGGAACTGGCTGAGGGATGGGAGTTAGTCCCCTCAAACTGTCTGAGGGATGGGAGTTAGTCCCCTGGAACTGGCTGAGGGATGGGAGTTAGTCCCCTCAAACTGGCTGAGGGATGGGAGTTAGTCCCCTGGAACTGGCTGAGGGATGGGAGTTAGTCCCCTGGAACTGGCTGAGGGATGGGAGTTAGTCCCCTGGAACTGGCTGAGGGATGGGAGTTAGTCCCCTCAAACTGGCTGAGGAATGGGAGTTAGTCCCCTCAAACTGGCTGAGGAATGGGAGTTAGTCCCCTCAAACTGGCTGAGGAATGGGAGTTAGTCCCCTCAAACTGGCTGAGGAATGGGAGTTAGTCCCCTCAAACTGTCTGAGGGATGGGAGTTAGTCCCCTGGAACTGGCTGAGGGATGGGAGTTAGTCCCCTGGAACTGGCTGATGGATGGGAGTTAGTCCCCTGGAACTGGCTGAGGGATGGGAGTTAGTCCCCTGGAACTGGCTGAGGGATGGGAGTTAGTCCCCTCAAACTGGCTGAGGAATGGGAGTTAGTCCCATCAAACTGGCTGAGGAATGGGAGTTAGTCCCATCAAACTGGCTGAGAGATGGGAGTTAGTCCCCTCAAACTGGCTGAGGGATGGGAGTTAGTCCCCTGGAACTGGTTGCAAGGGATGGGAGTTAGTCCTCTGGAACTGCCTGAGCGATGGGATTTATTCCCTTGGAACTGGCTGAGGGATGGGAGTTAATCCCCTGGAACTGGCTGAGGGATGGGAGTTAGTCCCCTCAAACTGGCTGAGGGATGGGAGTTAGTCCCCTGGAACTGGCTGAGGGATCGGAGTTAGTCCCCTGGAACTGGCTGAGGGATGGGAGTTAGTGCCCTCAAACTGGCTGAGAGATGGGAGTTAGTCCCCTGGAACTGGCTGAGGGATGGGAGTTAGTCCCCTGGAACTGGTTGCAAGGGATGGGAGTTAGTCCCCTCAAACTGGCTGAGAGATGGGAGTTAGTCCCCTCAAACTGGCTGAGGGATGGGAGTTAGTCCCCTGGAACTGGTTGCAAGGGATGGGAGTTAGTCCCCTCAAACTGGCTGAGAGATGGGAGTTAGTCCCCTCAAACTGCCTGAGCGATGGGAGTTATTCCCTTGGAACTGGCTGAGGGATGGGAGTTATTCCCCTGGAACTGGTTGAGGGATAAGAGTTATTTTTTTAATTTTTCATTCGACGCACACGCCATAGTATATCATTCTCACTTGGCATCTTTGATATGATAAAGACAATGTCAAAAGTTGATTCGAGAAGCAAAAAAAATTGTTACCTGCGCATTATCCCATTTCCCTATGTACATTTAAATCACTGCAATGGCCATTAAAGTGTCAGCTCACCTGCCACGTCAAGGCAAAACTTCTTAGGTGCGTCCTACACTAACAATTCTCCTTGCTGGAAAATCTCTAATGTGACAGAGGGTATTGTTATAAACCTGTTCAAGAGAATTCAATGTGGACAATTCCATGTTTTCATTGTCTAAATTAGTTAGTTAAAGAAAAATGGTCAGAATTGTTTGTGTTTAGTGTATCCTCTGAGTTTAATTCTGTAATGTGTGTATATTGGTTATTGGTTAATACCACATTTTAGTGTATAACATGCTGTGCCGCGGGGCGGCTATGGTTACTCCATCGTTAGTCCGAAGGACCACGCAGTTAGAACACAAGACTGTCTTAGAGCAGCTTTTTGCGACAGTCGGCGTTTGCTTGTGATGTAAGGATTCATAAAAGCTCCGTAGGTCTCAATAATGTTATATTATAAATATAGAATTATAATCTATTTATACAAACTCAAAGTGGAGCAATTTGGATCCAAACAACTACATTTAGAGCAGAATAAAGCGTTGTCTGACGAGTTTATGTATTTTTCATCTTTACTGCGAATCAGTGAATGCTGGCAAACTTAATTTTTAGAAATTTACCCCAAATAATCAAGTTGGAAATAATACCAGCTGAAATTGGTATTTTTTTCCAACTGGGCTGTTTTGCATACATTTCCCTTGTCTCTGCGCTCTGCCGTGACCTTCTCCTGTCTGCTGCTCGCACCCGTACGGCCAACTTGCACTTGCAGAACGTCTCGCGGACGGCTCCCTTCCTATGGAATAGCCTGCCTACCGCCATCAGACTCTCCCCTAGTCTTCAATCGTTTAAGAAGTGCCTTAAAACCCATCTCTTTAGAAAAGCTTATGGCCTCCCAGAGTAACCTCTACCTCACATACCTGTCACTACTCTCTCCTCCAGCTCTGCATCACTCCCACCTTATTTTATTGCGGTTTCCTCTCCTAATGTGTTTTATACCCCACCTCCTATAGACTTTAAGCTCGTTAGAGCAGGGCCCTCTTCAACCTATTGTTCCTGTAAGTTTTTGTAATTGTCTCATTTATTGTTAAATTCCCCCTCTCATAATATTGTAAAGCGCTACGGAATCTGTTGGCGCTATAATAATGCTAATAATAATAATAACTGTTTAGTATTTAATCCCCGATGATCTCTGAATCTATCTTGTCCGACGCTCACTTATTCTGTCTTCCTCTTTAAATTTCCCCAATTAAAGTTGTTGGGTGCTGATTATACAATTTGTTTTGTTTTTACCGAGGGCAGCGTTAGGGAGCATGGGAACTGTGACCCACCCAGAGGATGGAGTATATTCTGCCTTGTTAAACAAAACGCAAGATCCCAATAAAGTCTTGTTTCAAACACACGCGGAGAGTTAAAAAAAGGCGATTGGAGCCAAATGTAACTTTTATCCTCATTCGCAGGGGCTGGAGAGACCATTAACCAGCAAAGGTTAATATTGTGGGGCTTATTTACTAAACAATGAGCTGCCGTGATTTAAATTGCATTAATAATATTCACCCTGTGACTTTAAAACAATAACGATCTGTCAGAGCGTTTTTACTACAGTGAGCATTGCCAGGAACTCTCAGGGAAGGTAGGTGGACATTGTGTATAAAGTCTATATAGCGATCTAGAAAGAGACACCATGTCCGAGAACGATAAAACCCGAGTATCGCATCATGCTGACACGTCAGGATTAGGATTCAGTTCTTTCCCCTTTGGATTATTTGTCCATTTTTACTGTTTTACTTTATATCGACGGTTGTACGAGATAATTAAAGAATATTAACAAATCCACCATTACCCTCCATAAACAGATATTAACACAATGAAGAAAGTTTTGCTGAGACAATATATCTGCATCAATACTCCATTTATTTCTCGCTCCTTCCTTCTGATAACTAATTGTGTGACCTTCCTTATTTCGCTTTCCTGACCTCGCACACAATGCAGAATTTCCTTTTTGTAACTTTGAGTCACGACGTTCATTAATTCACAGCTGGGGTGGCCACGGACCATGGACCCAACGTTGAAGTCACAGAAAGAAATTGTTTTACATCCGGCTTTCAGTTTGGTTGCAAAAACAAACGTTTTCTGTATATTACGTTCACGTGCACATCGCCCCGGTGTTCTTTGAATAATACAGAAAATATCATTGTGCGCAGAGTCCTTTGTTTGCAGAGTTCTAACGAGAGAGAATGAACTTTAAACAAATACTACAAGCTGCAGTTATCAAACCTCGGAGTATTGGTCAGACATCGGGGCCCTTCACACAGATACCCCACTTAGCAATATACGTTATAGGAAGCTTTATGGTAATTAAACAATATTGTGTCAATAAATCACAATGTCATGCTAGATTGTAAACTCTGTGCTCACATTACATTTAAGTCAAAATTTCTTTTTTTTTTATATGTTTAGTTTAACTCACGTACAGCACCACTAAATATATTGGCACTCTATAAATTAGGAATCACCCAAAAAAATCTACTATATAAAAATCACAGCGTATTTAAATGAAAAAGAATATAATGAATTGTTCTCTTGACGTTACTGATTGAGTCCTCTCTCGACCCTCCAGGGGGGTATTTTTTTTTGTATTCCTCATTCTTGGCTCTTCTCCCAGTGGCCTGGCATCTGAAGGTTTTGTGTGGTGTCTTAGATGTCCCTAGAATTGCACCCGTCTGGACAGAGATTTCGGAAGTCCCTCCTGGAACCTGTTAAAGCCACTCTCTGAGTCCAGGGTTCACGGCTGTGAATTATCCTATCACCAATGGTTCTGCTATATATGAATATTAAAAAGAGACAGAATAGAGGATCATGTCAGATCAAAGGACATGGTACGAGAGCACCCATCATGAACGCCCGTTTGAGGCTGTTGATATAACACCCGATCTTTGGGGGAATGGCATTAAGAAGAAAATATGATCTGCTTTACAGCCAGTGAACCAGACAGCTGACCTATGGCGCCATTGACGGCTCTTATTGACTGAAATATAATACAGCAGGTTTGCACGGCCCTGTGTATGGATCGCACCTTGCGCATTATTGGGGACTGTCTCAGATACCATCAAACGAGGAACACTGGAGATATCTGCTGGATTCAGGCAACCCTAATTCATGCTAACCGAATCCATGAGAAATTAGATATGTTCACTCCATGAACAAACGTGAACTAGATCGCAAAACGCGCCGATACCTCCACGCAAAAAACAAGCAAATCCAATGTGAGTCCCAGACACACTATCCTCCCACCCTGAGATGCTGTAAAGTATGAACACGCCAAGTTTTCATGATGTTTCCCATAATTGCATTATCAGCAAGGCCGCGGGGGTACAGAAACCAGTGCCCACATCATGGCTGGCACTGAGAGAGAGCTCCGTGCCCACACTAAAACACACGGGCGACGAGCGGAAACAACGCATTGCTCAAGAAAATAAATCAAAATAATTTCATTAAATTGCAAACTTAAATTCTGTACAAAATGCGTCATCCAGCCGAGCTGCGCTCAAAAACACCCAAAATGCAGATTATATGAAAATTGCAGCCAGACATAAATAAAACTGCACTTTAACGATAAAAATCACAATAGAAAGCGTACCAACAGACCCCCTGTTACTTTCTCACTGCTAGTTCAGATATGTTAGCGTTAAACACACTATTGTTGCCTAAAACATTTATTTGGAAACAATGCAAACTATTCAATACTCATTCATAGTATTCCACTATCATTTCCATAGAAGGGATGAATAAAGGCAGATGCAGGACTTTGTTTTAATTTGTATAGAGTTGTTCCTGTTCAGAAGCTGAATAAATCATCTCCGTTTCAAAAGGGGACCCTGTCCCTTTAATTAATAAAAGCTATCTCTCTATATCCTCCCAGACACTTCCTGGGTATAAAGATGCAGGTGGCGGGATCGCATTGCAGTCTTTGTTTATTGAATAAAGACATGGGGGCAACATCCAGCAAAATGGCTCTTTATAGGACAATAAATTATCCCAACCGTCCTGTGCTGGAGCTTCGGGATAGATACATCCGGTTACCCAGGAACGACTATTATTTGCCATCTCTCGTTGAACTTGGGGTGAAATAAATTAACCTGTGCTTTGTGAACGAAGGAGCAGGCACCATTAAATGGGTGCAGGTGTGAATCTGCGAGCAGCCTAATATCGCGCACACTGGCTGCCTCGCGTGCCTTGTTTTACGTCTTTGGGTTGAACTTTGCACCGTGGGACAAAATCACTTTTATGGCTAAACTATTCTGATTAAACAATGATACACATTCACAGCTTCACAAAAGGGTGCATTCACAAATTAAATCTAAAATGGCCAAACTATGAGATCTACGTTGGAGACTTTTTCCAAATCTCTTTATTGTCTACGTTTTGCAATTCTGTTTTCATTGCACTACAGGTCGGTGTTTAGTGAATCAACCCCAGATTGTAACATGTTGTAACCAAAGATTTCCCAAAAGAGAAATTAAAAATATACAATGTTATATTTTATTATAATTATACAATATTTTGAAACCAAGAATGAATCCCATTCAGTAAATAATAATTAAATATATAACACATTCATGTTTTAGAAAGATTCACCAGACAAAAAAAAAGTGGAATAATTGAAACTCACTTTTTCCTTTGGTGAACAATACTGACAGTTATGCTGAATTGACAAATTTTGGATCAGAATAATCACACTAACATGATTTCTTTTTTACTCAGCTTGCAAAAATGCTGCATAATGTTAAATTCTTTCTACAGACAATCTAATTTTAAAATATACTGCAGGAGAAGGGAACAACATATTAACAGATTCGACAGAATGCTCATTTTAAGAGATCAGTTTGCTGAAATCCCCACTCAAGACTCAAAATAGTGTTTGCTCGGGGGCGTGTCCTAACACCCTGAGAGAACAGACGCATGTAGTATTAGTTCCGCCAGTATTGACCCGAAAAGCTTGAAATCAGCACCATGTCGCAGCCCAAAGGCAAACGAGCAATGGAGAGGCATGGAAAAGCACATCTCTTTGCCTCCAAAACGGGGGAAAAACCTACCACACTCGGAGCAGAGCCAAGATGACGCTGAGGAGGAATATGATCGGACCCCGACTCACAGCTCACCACGGACTTAATGCAGAGTATGCTGGACAAAACGTCCCAGAAAATCCTTAACACCCTGCAATCATCCATCGGGGACCCTAGAAAGGACTTACAAGACCTAGGAGTAAGAACCTCCACAATGGAGGATAAAATGGTGGATCACGCCGAAGCTCACAATAACCTGGCTGATAAAGTGGACGCATGAAAGCATACAACACCAAACTTGCGGACATCGAAGACAGAGCCAGGCGCAACAACCTGAGGATCCGTGGAGTGGCAGAAACGGTTGGTGCGGCTGATCTAACAGTATACATTACCAACCTACTCCGAACCCTGGCCCCTGATCTGCCCCAAGACGTTTTACTACTGGAATGAGCACAAAGGACGGCAAGGCCGAAATTCCTCCCTCCAGAGACCCCCAGAGATATATTTATGCGCATGCACTACTACCATGCAAACAAATCCATCCTGAGGGACAGCAGGGCACGGAAGGAACTGCCTGAAAGGTTTAAAGGCATCCTGCTATTTGTGGGCATCTCACCTGCCACCCTGAAACCCCGGAGAGACTTCCAACCGATCACAGAACAGCTCCGCAACCAACATGTGGCATACAGCTGGGGATATCCAGTCAAACTACTTCTACAACGTGGAGGAGAAAACGTTATCATATCCACGCCTGGTGAAGGACACCGTTTGCTACAAGACTGGGGTATCAGCGTTCAGCCCTGGCAGAGGAGATTGCCAGAGGCTGGGTGACTATCCCCAGAATGGAAAAGACCGGTGAAACCTTGGATCGAAGGGTGCAGTTCCAGCAAGTGTTCTTTAACCCTCTAAAGACACTGATATATTGTCTAGAGTCAGAAATTTCCATATTAGGCTCTTGCGGTGAAGCTCGTGGTTTTTTTTTTGTTTTTGTTTTTTATATTTCTATTTCTTTCAATATTAGAATACTTCCCCCCCAAAAAAAGGGAGAGAAATGGGAAGAGGAAAGCAGCGGGTTCCACTGAGAGGAGCTGATTGATGATCATACAGTAAATACCAACCAGAGCACTTAACAAAACAAAAAAAAAGAGGAAAAAGAGGGGGGATAGTATGTTTATGATGTTACAGCCATTGCACTATTAATCTCGCACCCCCTTTTCTCATAGCATTGTATGGGTACCACTAACTGGCACACAATAGGCCGGCGTGGCGGAGCGCATGGTTCCTGCTGAAGCTTTACGTTTCACCTCTCGAGGCACTGCTAGACCAAGCCGAGCCACGCCACTGGCAGTATTATTGTAATTATGATTTCACATGCCACCAAACGTAGCATATCTCATATGGACCACATTGTGGAATGTCCCTCTGCGCTGTGGGAAGCCCTTACTTGTTAAATAGTTATCCCAAAGAGGTTTCTGCAATACGTAATGGCATCCACCTTAATGGGCTACCTATCAGACACAGAGTGCTATTTATGATGCACCAGGGGACTCTGTTGCCTAGCTGGAGCGAGCTGGGACAGGCGATGGATCCCAACAAATTACTGCCACGCATATGGTTTTTAATACGATTATCTTAGGACCCTCCATGAGATTTTGTTCCCTCAATGTTAAAGGACTGAATGTCCCACATAAAAGGCACATGGTCACTAGGGAGCTTAGGTCTCAGGGAGCTGATGTAGTTTGCCTGCGGGAGACGCACTTTAGGACCAACGACCACCCGCCCCTCTTACAAGCACCAATTTACCTCTACCTGGAAGGAGAGCTGCAGAGAAATAGGCAGAGTGGACGATACCCGCCTGGAAGGAAAGCTGCAGAGAAATAGGCAGAGGGGACGATACCTGCCTGGAAGAAGGGCTGCAGAGAAATAGGCAGAGGGGACGATACCTGCCTGGAAGGAGAGCTGCAGAGGAATAGGCAGAGGGGACGATACCTGCCTGGAAGGAGAGCTGCAGAGGAATAGGAAGAGGGGACGATACCTGCCTGGAAGGAGAGCTGCAGAGGAATAGGCAGAGGGGACGATACCTGCCTGGAAGGAGGGCTGCAGAGGAATAGGCAGAGGGGACGATACCCGCCTGGAAGAAGGGCTGCAAAGGAATAGGCAGAGGAGACGATACTTGCCTGGAAGGAGGGCTGCAGAGGAATAGGCAGAGGGGACGATACCTGCCTGTAAGGAGAGCTGCAGCGGAATAGCTAGAGGGGACGATACCTGCCTGGAAGGAGAGCTGCAGAGGAATAAGCAGAGGGGACGATACCTGCCTGGAAGGAGAGCTGCAGAGGAATAGGCAGAGGGGACGATACCTGCCTGGAAGGAGGGCTGCAGAGGAATAAGGACAGGAATAGGCAGAGGGGGACGATACCTGCCTGGAAGGAGAGCTGCAAAGGAATAGGCAGAGGGGACGATACCTGCCTGGAAGGAAAGCTGCAGAGGAATAGGCAGAGGGGACGATACCTGCATGGAAGGAGAGCTACAGCGGAATAGGCAGAGGGGACGATACCATCCTGGAAGAAGAGCTGCAGCGAATTGGAGGGGTGATACCCGCCTGGAAGGAGAGCTGCAGAGGAATAGGCAGAGGGGACGATACCTGCCTGGAAGGAGAGCTGCAGAGGAATAGGCAGAGGGCACGATACCTGCCTGGAAGGAGAGCTGCAGAGGAGTAGGCAGACTGGATTATACCTGTCTGAAAAGAAAGATGCAGAGGAACAGGCAGAGGGGACGATACCTGCATGGAAGGAGAGCTGCAGAGGAACAGGCAGAGGGGACGATACCTGCCTGGAAGGAAAGCTGCAGAGGAATAGGCAGAGGGGACAATACCTGCCTGGAAGGAGAGCTGCAGAGGAATAGGCAGAGGGCACGATACCTGCCTGGAAGGAGAGCTGCAGAGTTATAGGCAGAGGGGACAATAGCTGACTGGAAGGTAGAACTGTGACCAGGCAGTGAGTGCTCACTAATGCTGGCCCGGTCATCTCAAACACCTGCCCTGAGCTTAAACTGTTCATTGCGCATGGTCTTCGGTTAGATAATTATTGGTTCTGACCAAAGAGGACATAAAGAGAACCACCCCACAAGGATGAGCCATAATAGGCACTAAAACCAGGCAGTCGCTAAAATGTTAAATAATATACAGAGCCTATAACACAGGACTTGAAAGAGAAATATCAATATATCCTTCCTGGCAAAATATTTTAAAAATAAATAAATGTGATCTTTTCTTTTAGATAGTATTCCTAAAAATTACAGCTTTCTTTTGATATGATATCCAGTACATTCATAACAAGTAAAAATAAAGTAAAAATGGAATTCAAATTTAGGTTCCACATAACCAAAATAAAAGCAAAACTGCCTTGGAGACCCTTAACAGTTCAGCTATATTAGCCTTGAAATTCCCTTTGGATTGCTGACGGTTTCCCGTTGGTGAGTGACCCTGAATTTGTTCCATGTATCTTCTCATAGTCTTCATGGTTCCTCTTGTTGTAACTCATGTGACCCCTCAGCCACATGTTGTGAATCTGGGGTCCCTTTCTGAACATATAGCAGCTTTGGACTTCATGTGAGTTCAGTTTGTTTCTAACTATGACCACCCTGGCAGGGAGATCCGGGAGCGGTGGCAGGACGGGGTCTGTTCATGTAAGTTCAGTTTGTTTTTATCTACGACCACCCTGGCAGGGAGATCCCGGAGTGGTGGCAGGACAGGGTCTGTTCATGTGAGTTCAGTTTGTTTCTAAGTATGACCACCCTGGCAGGGAGATCCCGGAGTGGTGGCAGGATGGGGTCTGTTCATGTGAGTTCAGTTTGTTTATAAGTATGACCACCCTGGCAGGGAGATCCGGGAGCGGTGGCAGGACGGGGTCTGTTCATGTGAGTTCAGTTTGTTTATAAGTATGACCACCCTGACAGGGAGATCCGGGAGCGGTGGCAGGACGTGGTCTGTTCATGTGAGTTCAGTTTGTTTATAACTATGACCACCCTGGCAGGGAGATCCGGGAGCGGTGGCAGGACGTGGTCTGTTCATGTGAGTTCAGTTTGTTTATAACTATGACCACCCTGGCAGGGAGATCCGGGAGCGGTAGCAGGATGGGGTCTGTTCATGTGAGTTCAGTTTGTTTCTAACTACAACCACCCTGGCAGGGAGATCCGGGAGCGGTGGCAGGACAGGGTCTGTTCATGTGAGTTCAGTTTGTTTCTAACTACCACCACCCTGGCAGGGAGATCCGGGAGCGGTGGCAGGACGGGATCTGTTCATGTGAGTTCAGTTTGTTTATAACTATGACCACCCTGGCAGGGAGATCCGGGAGCGGTGGCAGGACGGGATCTGTTCATGTGAGTTCAGTTTGTTTATAAGTATGACCACCCTGGCAGGGAGATCCGGGAGCAGTGGCAGGACGGGGTCTGTTCATGTGAGTTCAGTTTGTTTATAACTATGACCACACTTGCAGGGAGATCCGGGAGTGGTGGCAGGACGGGGTCTGTTCATGTGACATGTCAGGGGATCAGCCCTAAGTCCTAACTCTTCCAGTTGAAACATTTCCAGTTTATTTGGCTGAATTTTCTGAAGTTAATAAATGTCGTAATGGCACAAATCTAATCAGAAAATTGAACTATTCTTGCATCTTGCGCTAAAAACAAACTCTGTTAATGAATGCCGTGAAATTATCTGTGTCCCTTTTATTAACTATTTGTCACTGTATCATTTTAATAATTTTTATAATACTGATTTCAGTATTTTGCCAGCAGTGTAATTAATTATTTGGGGGATCCAAGATGCTTAGGGTCCCCGCTCAGATCTCAAGCTGGTTTTAGCTCATCTTGTGCCATTACATAGAAAACATATTGTGGCAAACCTAGCCACTTCATACTATGCCTTTATATATCTAATAGTTGTCCTAGAAAGGCTGTTTAACCCATGTTTTATGTGTTCGCTTATAAAGGTGATAGGGGGCATTCGTATGCTAGCGGCGCGAAAGCCGCTAGCATTCATATGGTAGTTTCACGAACAGTGACTTTCAACACTGTTCGTGAAACAAACAAAGTACCAAATGGGAGACCACACACAGGAGGTCGTGTGGCTCCAATTAACAGATTGCAACATTATAGCAACATTATCCACTTAACAGGATATTCTAGTGGGAGTATCCCTCTCGTACAGCAGTGCATGGTGGGAAAAATGTCCTGCATGTTCAGTTTCCCATGTAGTCCCCTACTGTATAACTCCTGTAAAGTGACTAAGGAAACCCCTTGCATGGGGAACCACATAAATACTGGAGCTTATGAATAAAATCGTCAATTGACTCCCAGAACTGTGTTTCGTCCAGTTACTGGGGGATTTGGGATATTTCCTTCATTTCAGCGCTTTACTTGGCTCATTTTTTGTACCAGCGGAGATATTGGGATTTAAAATTGCAGCTCCGCTACGCATATCTGAAGCATATCAGACTGGTCCCACCCGTATGGGCAGTCCAGATCCGAAATACCAGCAAGCTCCCTCTGAATGAGAGATTTTTGGGCCTCAACCCCCGTGGCAGACCGGTCAGAACTTCCCCACGATGGCGATCCAAAACGGATCTGGGTGATTTTTGGATATATTGCTCGCCCAGATCCAGGCAATCCAGTAATGTGACTTTTGTGGGGTTTCCATGTATTTTTGGGGTACTTTGGGGGTGGTTAAGAAATTTATGATTTTTCTGTCCCTGGGAGATAATATAATGATGTGTATTCCGATAATTATCTCTCATGCACAGAGGACCATGGGATGGATTGCCCTATTTTTCTGTGTTAGAAACCCTGTGTTTGCAAAGCTGTGTGTGGCTCCAAATAAACCAGTCCCAGCATTAAGCCTTGGCTCATGTGTGGGGGTTTATGGGCATCCGTGGCGGTGATACTCTGGCAAACCGCCACACATGCATTTAATTATTCATTTTTTCATTTGGTGTTTATCTAAAAACAGCTTGCATAATCTACAGATCTCTTGTCTGCAGCTTCTGCAAGCCCTCGCCATCTAACCTCACCCAGAATTTCTGTGGCTGTCCAATCACAGACTTCCCAATGCTGAAAATTGCTGCCTCTTGAGTTTATCTCCACTGAGCTAAACAAATCAGGAAGTAACAGGACCGGTTGTTTATTGACAGCCAGGGGGGTGTAACCAGGTTCATTTATAAAATGTATATAAGGACAAACTATTCACACAGCAAAGTGCTTTATCATGGTTTGTACGTTGGGTTAATCTCAGAACTGCTAGATTCTGCTGGGAACTCCTGGACCCCATACCATCTTCTATTTCCAGTTAATTAAAAATGTAAGCTTCATGAGAGAGCAGTGCATTCAGTTATGATGTGAAAAGAGTTCATTTTATTCCTGCTGCAATGAGGCTACTCTGCAATGATCCTACTAGCCATTCACATGATCCTATTAGCCATTCACATGATCCTATTAGCCAGTCACGTGATCCTATTAGCCAGTCACGTGATCCTATTAGCCATTCACATGATCCTATTAGCCAGTCACGTGATCCTATTAGCCATTCATGTGATCCTATTGGCTATTCACATGGTCCTACTAGCCATTCAATGCACGTCAAATGGTCCAATTTAACACAGATTACGCTGCAGCGATTTCATTACTCCCACCTGGATTCATTCTGCTCCATTCAGAAACTGCTGGTTATTTCAGAACGCGCTGCTAACTCACTCCGTCTGTTTGTAGGATACTGCACGAACCAAGAACTATCTCGATTTACAGAGAAATCCTGCTGATAGCTTTATTCACTATAGTGAGACTGGCTGGTAATTTAATGTGAATTTCAAAATTTTGGCCAAAATTGCCAATTTAGAAAAAGATCTCCACATCGAGTGTGTGCCTTACATTTCATTTACTTTAAATTACCAACATGTTAGTTAATAATTCTGTAAGATTTGCTGGCGGTGTGAGCTTGTGTAATATCAAACTGTCACCTGTAGATGGCAGCAGAGTTCAGGTTAAAATTATTGCATGCTACCATTCACAACGTGCGTTACAGTAACAGTTACAACTAGTCTGTGATTGGATTCAAATGTAAAAAGATAAAATATTATTCCTATGGCAAAGCATTGGATTGACGAAGATCAATATGATTGATAATCTCAGCCATGGAGGCGGAGTCAGGTAGGGCCAGACATGGCAGATAAAAAAAAAAAAAAAGAGTCAAATCCCTTTTTTATTGAGATGGGAGGTCACCTAAACAGCCACTTCAGCTCTATAATATCAGGAATCCATGTTTTTATTCCTAACACTATAGTGTTCTTGTAAGCTTAATATTACGTTATTAACCCCTGCCATGCTGACTCAGTAACAGGGAGTGCACACTATATTACAGAGTTTACCAGAGAATGTGGGGGAAGAACACCCTCTACTGGTTTTATGATTGATCTTCAAAAGGAATAAACCAGGTTAGAATCCAGACTGGAGAATGGAGGATTTAAAGGCTCTGGGTGTATTTATGCAGCCCAGAGTAATGAACTCTGCACACGTATCTTTAATATTGTCCTCACGGTATGATCCTGTCTTGAAGGCAGGGCTGCCCTATCCTGGACACAGAGTACTTACACTGAGGGGAAGCACTTTGTAAGTTCTGCGTTTTTGATGTTGTTCCTGCTGTGTCAGGAGAGTCTGTAAAAAGCAAATAGTGTTTTATTACAAACCATCTGTAACATTATTTAGATAGCAAAATCAGACTAACAAAATGTCTGAGAACCCCTTATAGGGTCAACTTCAGGGAACAGGCTACTGGATATGGGCGGGGGGCCTGCCGCCTATTGCCTGTAATGGGCTAATGTCTATGGGTGTGTAATAACTATTATCTAGTGATGTGGGAATAAGCTACTGGCTATGGAGGAAGAGATGGACTAATGGCCATGGAGGGAGATGGGCTAATGGCCACGCAGGGAGAGATGGGCTAATGGCCACGCAGGGAGAGATGGGCTAATGGCCATGGAGGGAGATGAGCTAATGGCCATGCAGGGAGATGGGCTAATGGCCATGCAGGGAGATGGGCTAATGGGCATGCAGGGAGATGGACTAATGGCCAAAGAGGGATATGGACTAATGACCATGCAGGTAGATGGTCTAATGGAGGGAGATGGGCTTATGGACCTGGAGGGAGATGGGCTAATGAGTATGAGGGTTGAATAGATATTGACTAATGGTGTTGGGAATAAAATACTGGCTATGGGGTGGACTGGTTATGGAAGAGATGAATAGGCAATTGACAATGAGGGAATTTTTGTTTATCGACGAGAATGGGCTACTACCTATAGAGGGTGGGAATTGGCCCTGGCTGTGGAGAATGGTAAAAATGGGATTTTGGAAACAAATACAGCCATTCTTACACACACACACAATATATACCAATATACCCCTACAAACACTCACACTTGTACCCCAGCAGTCACATACCGACACTCCATACCAATAAACTTCTGCATAAACACTATCTGATCCATCTCACACATACACCCCAGCATTCACACACAGACACTCCAGCATTCACACACAGACACTCCATGCCAATAAACCTCTGCATAAACACCATCTGATCCATCTCACATACACCCCAGCATTCACACACAGACACACCAGCATTCACACAGACACTAGGGTGTATGGCTGGTCCTTTTCAAGTCCTGACATTCCCACACCTGAGGGTATCTTCTCTGGGTTTGGTTCCTGTAACGGACCATTTTGCACAAAAGGGGTAAAAACCGTTTAGGCGATCAGCCCCATTTCTAGAGATGCAGGCACAGCTACTGCAGAACACCAATCTCACGAACCGCCAATAAGTGAATGCTCCAAACTCCCGAACGACATCCAATATAGCACTCCAAACAGACGAACAGGAACCATACGAATTGCTGCTAGCAGACGAATAGGAAAAGCATCCAAGCGGCTTACACTCCTAGCAATCAGTCTCTATCAGCATTCAGTAAATCCCCCCCAAAGACGAGACAAGGCTCCGTGTTGAGGGTCAAGCAGTGGTCTGTTTAATGAGGGCTACCTGCCCAGTATTTATGCAGGTCTCCCACCTGGTGGACACTCCCCTAGGGGACCAAATGGGAGACTGTGACAAGGGACAGACAAGCAGACAAATAGGACACACAGTCACAGTATATTCCCACAATGCATCCTGGCTTCCTCCCCTCTGCCCTGGGAGATAATTGAGAAGTAATTCAATTATCTCCCAAGACAAAGGCAAATCTCCATTATGCACATGGGGATACTAAAACAAGCATTACTGTTAAAATACACCAGGTAAGACACATTACATTAAAACTATACATTTAACATATCCCCAGATAGCTCAGGTCTGAGCGCACATTATTAAGTGAATGGCGCTCAGACCACACGAATACAGTTTAATCGCCATGGAGCCAAAGTCTTTACAGTCAGTTTCATACGAATCAACTCCATGGGATTCCTATCTAGGGTATAACACATTCAAACAAAACTGCCAAACACCGGGCCGTTCGTGCACTTCCACCGAACAAGAAGGGAGGTCGGCGGCTTCAGCGGTGTTCACGCAAAACTGTGTCCGATTTTAGTACCATGAAAATAAAGACGAACACTGCTGTTCATTCGTATGTATAAAATGGCCGCGACCTCGTGTTCGGGATACGAATGGCGGCCACCCAGCATTCGTCAATTGAGCTGCGGTTAACCGCAGCTTCAGGGAGGTTAATTGCCGGCACACTCCAGGTCCCAGGTGGTCTATTCATTCGTGCGGTTGTTCGGTAGATTAAATCTACCGAACAACCGCCAGAAAATCACGAATACAGCTTTTCTGCAGGCGAAACAAAGTCTTTTAACAGGGGGCCATAGTCCAGAGGCAGCAGGCGAGCAACCAGGCTTCTCCAATGCAATGTGGCGAGATTAGTCTCGTCACAGTTCCCAAGAAAGAAAGGGTAAAGTTCAGCTGATTCTCCATTTGTCCTAACTTCACGGGGGCTCGATGAATGACGATATTGTTGGGAACTTTGTTGGGTATCTCATGCCTCCTTTGATACTGAGGTTCACATGATCTGTGCAGCGGGCTTGAGCGCTTGTGGCGAAAACCAATGTCGAATCTGCCTTTTGTTTGCTACCAGTGCACCCGCTGTGTGCGCCTTAATGATCCACTGCAGAACGATCTGCCCATATGGGCTGAATTTTTGGAACGGTATAATTGGAGGTCTTATTGACAGGTTCCAGAGGTGTCCAATGCGGAGCTCCAGCTCTTCACTGATGTGGCTGGATCGGTGGGTTTGGGAGCTATTTTAGGCACCCACTGGTGTGCAGACATTTGATTGGTATCTGGGCACATGTCTAGTTTGGCGAGGAACTTGGCATACTTGGAGATATTTCCTTTTGTTGTGATGCTGGAGTTGGAGGGGGTTTGCTTTGGAATCGCCGGGTTCCTTTCCATTGTGACAATCTGAGGGTGGTTTTGGCCACAGTATGCCTAATGTTCAAAGTAGTCACAGTGTGGAGGTGGATTAGCAGGGTCTGGTGCAGGGTAACCGCACGCCCCCTGGTGTTGAGCATCAGTGTTTGTGTGGCCACACACCAGAACCCTGATGCAGCTACAGCAGATCCCAGGAACTTGGAGCTGGAAATTAAGCAGACCTCCCAGGAGCTGAATAGGGAGGCTCTGCAGCAGGAAAGTATCCAGTACTGAAACAAGGCAAGACTAGAGATAGGCACCAAACATGAAAACAAGACAAAACTAGGAGAACCCTGAACCGGAGAAGGATAGGAAGCAAAACCCAGAACATGTACACAATACATTAGGGAAACATAGACATAACATGGGCAGGACAAGACAGGACTATACATGGACTGGGAATACAAACTAAAACAAGACAAAAGGAGAAATAACTAAGCACTATATATGAAAATCATGGGGATTTAGTTACATTATATGATCATACATTGCATAAGCCTGCCACAACGCCAACGTACCCTATATATGGCAGGTCCTACTCTGCCTAATGCAAGCTAAACCACCCAAAGAAAACACACATAGTACTTACCTGCAAGAAATGGCAGAAGACATGAGCAGCTGCCTGCAGGACACTGAAACAAAAGGAATGATGGAAAACAAACGGGTGTGGCAAATAAAACAAACATTTAAAGGGAACCTGGAGACTGGGAAATCCAGGGACGGAATACAGGAATGAACCCAGAAAAACCCAGCAATAAAGAAAACCAGACGTAGAATAGAAAACCAGAAAAAAACCAAGAGAAACAAAACAAGAATTGTAAAAAGAGTACTGGATACCAGAAGCCAGAATGATCCGCTGCATGGAACAGGATGAGACAGGGCCTTGATTTGTTTAACCTGGCTTTTCATGGAGTTTTGGAGCAGGCCATGGTTGTAGGCATAAAACAGAGGGGCTAGTGGTTTAAAAAGGTCCTTGCCAATGGGGTTGGACCAGGAATTCATGGAAGAAGGATGATCTGGGCTGAGCCCTCCCTTAAGCTCATATATAGGCATGGGTAATGGATGTGCCCACTGAGCCAAAGGCTGGCTAGTGGTTAGCATGGAGGTTAATGCAAGGACAGTTTTAAGGGCTGGTTTGTGGTTAGGACGGGGGGAGGGCAGGCACCCAGGATCAGTGGTAGTGGGTGGCAAGGTTCTAGTTTGGTAAACAGGTATTGGTATATTATAGTAATATGTTAAGTTAATTATATTTATTGGTGTTAAATAAAGCTGTGGCCTGTTGTCACCATCTGCGTCTTGCGTCATCTCACCTATCTTCTGACATGATCATTGTATCAACAAAATACATTGTTCTATATAATCTGTATGCATGTACTGCCACCACTGAATCTACTGTTTCTGTGATTTATTCCAATATTTGTGATGCAATACATATAAAAATATATGCAGCAATTCTAACTCAGCACTGTGGTTAATGTAGTATTCTATTTTGACCACAAGATGTCAGTGTAACATTGCTTTAATTGCCTTCCTTTGCTTTCTGTAGGGAAGCTGTGATTCTATATCTGTATTAATGCAGTAATTTCACTATATTGATACGAGCCAGTGTCACTGCCATGGGATATTTTACAAGGATTGTGCAGTCTGTGTATTGATCTGTAATGTCGCAATCTTCATTTCATCATCATTGGAGTTTAGTGAATAGATCTGTTTATATAAAAAACTGAAACACAAAATACTCAGCACTAGAAACCAGTAATGTCACTTTTTTTCTGACCCAGAGCAATCAGGATTCACATGTCTGTACAGCGAGCACCATAACCACTACAGTTTGTTGTAGGCGTGGACAATATTCCCCGGTTTTGGATAAAGACAGGCACCCAGGCCAGATCCCCCAGGATGCTCTCACAATGCAGAAACTAAACTTGCGCAATGTTATTAAGTGCAAATCGACCTAACCTTGAATGGCAATGATAATACTCACATAAAGGGAAATATAATATAAAATACAAACATCATGGTACAATATAATGATATCACTGAACCAAATGGCACTGACTTGTTTAACCCTTCTCCATTAGACACCAAGGGGCCTGAACGGTCATATCCATGCAAAGCGACAAAGAGCCTAATGTGCTAAATGTGGCTACATTTTTTATATTCTAAATAAAAAGAAACAGTGACTCGATCAAAAACAGTCAAATTCAAAGAATAAAAAACTACATGAAAATTAAACAAATGTGTTTTTTTTAATGTCATTTTCTATTTCACAATTTTTTAAAAAGAAAGCAAATATATATATTTTTTTTCTTTTTGCCGTTTATCATGTATTTGTTCTTTGCATGAGAAACTCACATCTGAAAAAGTTCTTTGGAGAATACAATCTACGTGTGTGTGTGTGTGTGTGTGTGTGTGTGTGTGTGTGTGTGTGTGTGTGTGTGTGTGTGTGTGTGTGTGTGAGTGATGTGTGTGTGTGTGTATGTGAGTGGAGTGTGTGTGTGTGTGCATATGTGAGTGTGTGTGTGTGTGTGTGTATGTGAGTGAGTGTGTGTGTGTTTGTATATGTGAGTGAGTGTGTGTGTGTTTGTATATGTGTGTGTGTGTGCGTGTGTGTGTGCGAGTTTGTGTGAGTGTGTGTGTGTTTGTATTTGTGAGTGTGTGTGTGTTTGTATTTGTGAGTGAGTGAGTGTGTGTGTGTTTGTATTTGTGAGTGTGTGTGCGTGTTTGTGTGAGTGTGTGTGTGTGTGTTTGTGAGTGTGTGTGTGTTTGTATATATGTGTGTGTGTTTGTATATGTGAGTGAGTGAGTGTGTGTTTGTATATGTGAGTGAGTGAGTGAGTGTGTTTGTATATGTGAGTGTGTGCATACCTGTGGATGTGCGTGTTTCCTTTTAAAGTTTATAAAATGATTTAACTCGTCATAAAATAGACAACGGTAAGTATTGTTTCTGAACAAACACGGAAGACAAATGATTATATTTCTGGGGTTTACACTTTGTTGACGTCTCATGTGATTAACTGCAACGTTGTATTTCAAGTAAAAAGGTCACGTCATAAACACGTCCCCTGCTCTATTTCAAATCAGTCCCTGAACCCTTTTTTAGAGTGTAAGAGCTGGCATGTAGTGAGTCTTGAAGGACTTTGGTTACGCGTGGTAGGATTTCAGTCTTCTCCGAACTAAGGGCCTCGCCAAATTCCAGAGAGATCAGGAGGCCCCAGCGAATGATTAGCAAGCAAGACGTGTTTATTAATAACTAATCTTCCATGGAGGAATTCTTTTAGCTCCACCAGAGGCGCAATATGTTGGTCTGATCTTCATTTTAGAGACACACAAATCCGACGTGAAATGTATTTTGCATCTTTGTGAAGCCCTGGAGATGGGATGAGGAATTTGCCACATGAAATTAAGGCCATAGAAGCTGTCACAGATTTCCAAGTTAAACCCACAACAGGCATGAGAGTTAGGAAACTGAGGCTTATCATATTAACATCACAAAAATATTTACATGTACATTTTTTGCCTAATGGGTTGTACCAAGCAGTTAAACAATTGATGACAGTTGAAAGGTTGATCCAGGAGCTGTCTGGGTGGCAAAGAGAGAGCTTCGTTGGCCAAATAAATCACTTGTTAGGTACCGGAACCGAGCACAATATATTGTGAGTGAATCTTGTTTACATTGAATTCAAAGTGTAACAAAAATACTGTCACTATAAAAAATAATACTGTCACTATAAAAAAATACTGTCACTACAACAAAATACTGTCACTATAAAAAAAAAATACTGTCACTATAAAAAAATACTGTCACTATAAATAATACTGTCACTATAAAAATACTGTCACGATAAATAATACTGTCACTATAAAAATACTGTTACTATAAATAATACTGTCACTATAAAAAGTAATTTTGTCACTATAAATAATACTGTCACTATAAAAAATAATACTGTCACCATAAATAATAATAGTCACTATAACAAATACTATTACTATAAATAATACTGTCACTGCAACAAAATACTGTCACTATAAAAAATGTTACTATAAAATTTACTGTCACAAAAAACATTGTCTCAATAAAGAGATTCTGTCTCTATAAAAATACTGTCACCATGAAAACGTAATGTCACAGCTCAACTTTTACTTTAATTAACATTTCCCAAAGTTCAAAGAATGCCACATACGGGGAGGGAGGGTGGGGGGGAGAATCGCAGGGAGGGCAGTATAGGGATGTTAAAGGAACACTATACTTGGTACTGTACCCATAACAGTGCACTCGTTGCTGTACCCATTACACTGCACTCGGTGCTGTACCCATTACAGTGCACTCAGTGCTGTAACCATTATAGTGCACTCAGTACTGTACCCATAACAGTGCATTCGGTGCTGTGCCCATTACACTGCACTCAGAGCTGTACCCATTATAGTGCACTCGGTGCTGTACCCATTACAGTGCACTCAGTGCTGTAACCATTATAGTGCACTCAGTACTGTAACCATTATAGTTTATTCGATGCTGTACCCATTACACTGCGCTCAGTGCTGTACCCATTACACTGCACTCGGAGCTGTACCCATTATAGTGCACTCGGTGCTGTACCCATTACACCACACTTGGAGCTGTACCCATTACACCGCACTCTGTGCTGTACTCATTACACCGCACTCTGTGCTGTACCCATTAAACTGCACTCTGTGCTGTACCCATTACACTGCACTCAGTGCTGTACCCATTACACTGGACTCAGAGCTGTACCCATTACACTGCACTCTGTGCTGTATCCATTACACTGCACTCAGAGCTGTACCCATAACAGTGCACTTGGTGCTGTACCCATTACACTGCACTCAGAGCTGTACCCATAACAGTGCACTTGGTGCTGTACCCATTACAGTGCACTCTGTGCTGTGCCCATTACAGTGCACTTGGTGCTGTACCCATTATAGTGCACTTGATGCGGTACCCATTATAGTGCACTCGATGCAGTACCTATTACAGTGCACTCAGTGATGTAACCATTATAGTGCACTCGATGCGGTACCCATTATAGTGCACTCGATGCAGTACCTATTACAGTGCACTCAGTGATGTAACCATTATAGTGCACTCGATGCGGTACCCATTATAGTGCACACAAATATGAACTAGTTTCTAACAGAGCCAACAGAGTCACTAACAAGTTCGTATTTCTCTTGATGTTTATCCTCACTCCCACTGTCTGATATAATCAGTTATACCGTTATTGACAAACCTCCCATTCCTGAACGGTATGCTTATTAAATGGGCAATAATACCCTCTGATATGTGTTTATTGGCCCTCGTGGTATTACTACAAACCGAGATACTGATATGTGTTTATCGGCACTCGCAGCATTACTACAAACCGAGAGACTGATATGTGTTTATCGGCCCTCATGGCATTACTACAAACCGAGAGACTGATATGTGTTTATAGGCCCTCGCGCATTACTACATACCGAGAGACTGATATGTGTTTATCGGACCTCGTGCATTACTACAAACCGAGAGACTGATATGTGTTTATCGTCCCTCGCACTTTACTACAAACCGAGAAACTGATATGTGTTTATCGGACTTCACGGTATTACTGCAAGCCGGGAGACTGATATGTGTTTATCGTCCCTCGCGGCAGTACTACAAACCGAGAGACTGATATGTGTTTATCAGCCCTCGCGCATTACTACATACCGAGAGACTGATATGTGTTTATCGGACCTCGCGCATTACTACAAACCGAGAGACTGATATGTGTTTATCGTCCCTCGCACTTTACTACAAACCGAGAAACTGATATGTGTTTATCGGACTTCACGGTATTACTGCAAGCCGGGAGACTGATATGTGTTTATCGTCCCTCGCGGCAGTACTACAAACCGAGAGACTGATATGTGTTTATCAGACCTCGCGCATTATTACAAGCCGAGAGACTGATATGTGTTTATCGGCCCTCGCGCATTACTACAAACCGAGAGACTGATATGTGTTTATCGGACCTTGTGAATTTCTACAAACTGAGAGACTGATATGTGTTTATCGGCCCTCGCGGCATTACTACAAACCGAGAGACTGATATGTGTTTATCGGCCCTCGCGGCATTACTACAAACCGAGAGACTGATATGTGTTTATTGGCCCTTGTAGTATTAATACCAGCCGGGAGACTGATATGTGTTTATTGGCCCTCGTGCATTACTACACACCGAGAGACTGATATGTGTTTATCGGCCCTCATGGCATTACTACAAACCGAGAGACTGATATGTGTTTATCGGCCCTCGCGCATTACTACAAACCGAGAGACTGATATGTGTTTATCGGACCTCACGCATTACTACAAACCAAGAGACTGATATGTGTTTATCGTCCCTCGCCCTTTACTACAAACCGAGAAACTGATATGTGTTTATCGGACTTCGCGGTATTACTGCAAGCCGGGAGACTGATATGTGTTTATCGGCCCTCGCGGCAGTACTACAAACCGAGAGACTGATATGTGTTTATCGGCCCTCGCACATTACTACAAACAGAGAGACTGATATGTGTTTATCGGACCTCGCGCATTACTACAAACCGAGAGAATGATATGTGTTTATTGGCCCTCGCGGCATTACTACAAACCGAGAGACTGATATGTGTTTATCGGCCCTCGCTGCATTACTACAAACCGAGAGACTGATATGTGTTTATGGGCCCTCGCTGCATTACTACAAGCCGAGAGACTGATATGTGTTTATCGGACCTCGCACATTACTACAAACTGGGAGACTGATATGTGTTTATCGGACCTCGAGGCATTACTACAAACCGAGAGACTGATATGTGTTTATCAGACCTTGTGAATTTCTACAAACTGAAAGACTGATATGTGTTTATTGGCCCTCGCGCATTATTACAAGCCAAGAGACTGATATGTGTTTATCAGCCCTCGCGGCATTACTACACACCGAGAGACTGATATGTGTTTATCGGCCCTCGCGGCATTACTACAAACCGAGAGACTGATATGTGTTTATTGGCCCTCGCAGTATTAATACAAGCCGGGAGACTGATATGTGTTTATTGTCCCTCGTGCATTACTACACACCGAGAGACTGATATGTGTTTATCGGCCCTCATGGCATTACTACAAACCGAGAGACTGATATGTGTTTATAGGCCCTCGCGCATTACTACATACCGAGAGACTGATATGTGTTTATCGGACCTCGCGCATTACTACAAACCGAGAGACTGATATGTGTTTATCGTCCCTCGCACTTTACTACAAACCGAGAAACTGATATGTGTTTATCGGACTTCACGGTATTACTGCAAGCCGGGAGACTGATATGTGTTTATCGTCCCTCGCGGCAGTACTACAAACCGAGAGACTGATATGTGTTTATCAGCCCTCGCGCATTATTACAAGCCGAGAGACTGATATGTGTTTATCGGCCCTCGCGCATTACTACAAACCGAGAGACTGATATGTGTTTATCGGACCTTGTGAATTTCTACAAACTGAGAGATTGATATGTGTTTATTGGCCCTCGCGCATTATTACAAGCCAAGAGACTGATATGTGTTTATCGGCCCTCGTGGCATTACTACAAACCGAGAGACTGATATGTGTTTATCGGCCCTCGCGGCATTACTACAAACCGAGAGACTGATATGTGTTTATTGACCCTCGCAGTATTAATACCAGCCGGGAGACTGATATGTGTTTATTGGCCCTCGTGCATTACTACACACCGAGAGACTGATAT
Source organism: Pelobates cultripes (assembly GCA_933207985.1). Classification (NCBI taxonomy): domain Eukaryota; kingdom Metazoa; phylum Chordata; class Amphibia; order Anura; family Pelobatidae; genus Pelobates; species Pelobates cultripes. The sequence continues at coordinate 2,306,711 of OW240916.1, forward strand.
GTGTTTATCGGCCCTCATGGCATTACTACAAACCGAGAGACTGATATGTGTTTATCGGCCCTCGCGCATTACTACAAACCAAGAGACTGATATGTGTTTATCGTCCCTCGCCCTTTACTACAAACCGAGAAACTGATATGTGTTTATCGGACTTCGCGGTATTACTGCAAGCCGGGAGACTGATATGTGTTTATCGGCCCTCGCGGCAGTACTACAAACCGAGAGACTGATATGTGTTTATCGGCCCTCGCTGCATTACTACAAACTGGGAGACTGATATGTGTTTATCGGACCTCACAGAATAACTACAAACCGAGAGACTAAAATGTGTTTAATGCAGACCCAGACATTAATTCGATCCTACACGGAACGATGAAATGGTCACTCACACTACACTCTGGCCACATGTTCCAGGGAAAGAAACTTAATTTGAGTGATGAGAGACTTGTCACGTTTGAATTCCAAAGCATGGGATGGGGAAACGGAGCTGGGAGGAAACTTTAAATTCTAAATGTCTTAAGGTGCACAATGCTGGGCTGTTGCTATGGTTTCCAAACAATGTAGATTCCTCCGAAGTAAACAGGAGGGCAAGGCATGCCACCAAGGAGACCCTCACGTTATACGACACTGAGATCGCTAGTTATAGCTCGGAATGCAGAGCAATAGGACGGATGTCGGATACACAAGCTGTCAACGCCAATGCATTGTGGGAGATTCTCTGGTGGATTCCGTCTCTGTCTGTTTAAGCTTTATTTCTGGCTAACCATGAACAAGGACCGGGCATTATGTGTGGCCTTACAAAGATAGGAATGAGAGATACCTATTTAGCATCAGAGATTGTGCTTAAACTTCACATTCCTCTTTAACCTCCGTCCGTCCGTACATTTACATGACAGCATCGGATGGAAAGGCTGCAGTTCTGTTACAGAGACAATTATATCAATTGTATCCAGGAGCAAAAACAGACCAGAAATAATGAGACAGGAATAAAGTTTATTATTAATTTAGAACATTATTCCAACCACAACCATAGTGTAAATAGTGTAAGCCCAGAGGAAACCAATTTCACATCACAGCACCAAATAAATTAATTTGTTTTCAAATTAGACAGTTTGACCTAAAATTTGAAACTCATTTTGAATTCACACTTTAAAATAACGGCGTCTGAGGTTCATCCAGGAAAATGAAGATTGTGGAAGATTAACTGAAAAATGTAGTTCAAAAACGGCAAAAAACAGAAAATACCAAAATAATCTTGTTTAATTTCCTTGTCAGCCTTCCTCGTTTAGGGAATAAACCCTTATGACAAACAAGGACTGATAGTGGGTAAAGAGAGGTTTTCTGTTTCAGCCAATCACAAGCTGTGTCCGGAGCAGTAAACAACCTGCATCCTGCCGTGTCTTGTGACCTGGCTGAATGTACAGTATGAGCAATGGGCGACACATGCCACCATCGGACCTTCAGAGAGGTAATGTTACCCCATGGAGTACAGCTGGCACCGCAGCAGGCAGATCTCTTATTACCACTAATCTAAGGAAGAGCAATGATTGGGGTCTATTTACTAAACAGTGAAATATTGTGAATTCAAAGCGATATCTTGACTATTTCAGTTTGTATTCTGCAATACAGTTTTCTATTCTTTACAGTTAACTCTTCAGAGAGTAATGCCGTCAATTAACTGTTAAATATTAAGAATTAACAAACCGCAAATTATAGACTGGAGAATATTTCACGATTGCCAAGTTAGACCTATTTTTAACTGAAATGTTGAATTATTTTGTCATTTCCCCCAGATCCCCAGTGAATTAATCCAATTGTAGAAAATAAAACCAGACTGATAACCCCTACGCCGACGTTCCATGACCCACAAAAATCTTCGGAACGTGTTTAATATTTATATCTGATAAAATAAAAGCAACTTGTATTACAATCACAGGTTACTTTCTTTACTCTTTCATTCAAGATATCACTCTGTGTGAAAATGAATTATGTGACGGAGAACGTTAGATGGAATACACCCTGCAGTCAATGCTTGCCTTTGCCATTGAACGGGTTAACGCAGCGTTGTTATTTATATTCTGTGTGTATGTATCCATCTTTATATAGCCTGCAATCCGCTGGCGATTTAACTGCATTGCTGGGTGCCACGAAGGGTGCCCTCTGTATTGTGAAATTAGATACTGTTTTTATGCCACGTCTCCACCCCTTTAGGTGTTAATACATCCCGTTTACACGCCTTCACTGCTTCATTGGGAGCGTGCACACCTGTTTCGGCGCAGATAGAGTGATAGAAACGACACATGTCACATGTCACGGCTATTTGTCCTCTACAACGGAGAAGGTGAAAGTCTAGCTACTTCCCAACGTAGCAATATGTTCCATTGCCCAGCATGTTAACCCTTCCAGGACCGTGCTGTACAGCACCATAGTGACTACCCACGGGCTCCACTAAACCTGTATTTGTTATTATAATTAGTTCTTCCTGTGGCAGACAACCTGGTACCCCAACTGAGTACCTCCGCCAATCACGCTTCCTAGTAATCCCCGAGTACTATAAGCACTGCACCGGACACCATAAGCTCTGTAGCCCATTAGCCACCGCTGCTTGGCTGCAGTCTCGCCTTCTCTGCCCATCCTGGACCCAAGTCCTGGATCCAGCTCCCAGTGGTTAGACCTCTCCTCTAGAGAGTATAGCAGTTAATAGAGCAGTATAGCTGTTCCCCCCACACATGAGCTGAGGCTTAATGCAAGGGGCTTCTCACACAAAATCACAGGGTAATCCCTTCCCTGTGCCTGAGAGATAATTGAGTCAGGAACTGTACTAACTCATTTATCTCCAGGTACAGCAAATACACAATTTACAAACACCCCAAAAGTACCCCAAAACACATGAAAACCCCACAAACATCACACCCCGGATTGCCCTGATCTGGGTGACCAACATATCCAAAAATCACCCAGATCGGATCAGGTTTTTGATGGAAGTCCTTTTTTCACCGACCACACACGTGGCTCCTGCCCAAAATAGTTCCATGAGAAAACAAATTAACTACCTGTGGCAGGACTGCTACCTGCTAGTGAATTGCTGTGTGACAGCCCCGTGTTTTCCCATATAACTATGTGTATTCGTGTGTTTTGCATGCTCCCCACTTTGATACTCCATTTAAAATGTTTTTTTAGAACGTTCACACCTCGTTATAATGTTTGCTCCTAGTTAACGAGGCTTGAAAACCACAAACTGCTAGGGAAGCCTCGGCACATGTGGTCCCGGGTGGTGGCCCGTTCTTTAGACTAATGCCATTCGGGGGAGCATTCGCAGATTGTTTCCCACTCCGTTTGGTTACCGAACAGGGGCCTCCCCAGTGCCCCTTGGAGTGTTTACACCAATCAATTAGAACGTTGGCAATTCGCAATATAGGTGTCAAACCGCGAGGGAAGTAATTAATGAGTGCTTCCCTGGGTGGCTGCCGTTCGTATAGACGGACGGCGGCCAGGGGGACCATTTGTGTCTGGAACGAAGACGCTTCCTTTGCCTGGTTTCACCCAGTTATCCCACGAACGGAGGCAGTAACCATTCGGGGGGGGGGAATCCCTGAGATTGGTGGGGACACTGTCTTGGGGACAATGGCGGTTTGGCAGTCCACACACTAAAATGCAGTCACAGACGCAAATAAGCATGCATACATAGACAAGCTAACACACAATCACAGACACACACTAACAAAACACTAACATGCATACACAGATACACACTAACATGCAGTCACAGACACACACTAACACACAATCACAGACACATACTGGCACTCATTCACAGACACACTAACACAGTCACAGAAATACACACATCCCTAAAACTGGTAATATAGCTCTGTTGGTTAATTCCCCTGATTAATCTCATGGTCTTTGTCCCTCTTTCCAGAATGGTCAACCCAGCGTTTTATCATAATGAAGACAATAAAATGCTTGTCATAAAGTTTGGTAATGGCTGTCGGATTCATTTTACAATCAGTATCTCATGAAGGAATCCCATATTGACCGGCTACAATGATTCATCCCAGGGCAACACAATTTCTTCTAATTAATTAGGCTTTATTTCCTGGGTTAAAGTGGATGCTTTGTGCCTCCTCAAACTTTCTACCTTTCCACTCACCGGAGACGGACGCAGACTGTGGGTTCCTATAAATGGACCTGCTCTTACAATAATGGGCATTAAACATGTTGTATGTTGCAATTCAGCCTACTGAAGGCAGATTTAATTGTCTTAGTGTCATGGCCAGACCATAGCGGCTTCCAATCACACAAAGCTTAGTAATACCTCTGTGGCTAAGCTTTAACTATAATTGTTTTTTTAATGTAATTGGGCAACATACCTCCAGCTCCTGCTAGCCACAAAGCCAAAATCTAATCCTTGAAAAATGAAGGCTGCATCGAGATGAAACGGATCATCAGTGACTCGTTACGGGTGAGAGAAAGTCACTAAATGACTGTGATATTTCCGTAGGTAATTATATTGTACGAGGACTTCCAACCAAGTGTTTTTATTGAGTTACAAATGCAGTGTTTAAAGGATTTCCAGAATAATATCATCCTCGGTGTGGAGGGCAAACCCCATAAGTAAAATCCCATAAGTAAATAAAACATTTTCACTGACATAATTATTACTATTATTATTACACAAAATGGCGAAATAAAGTAAACAAAGTGCAGGAGTCCGGATTCAAGTCAAGGGCTCGTGAGCTGCACTACCTAATAGGGAGCTCCAATAAGGGGGTAACCATCCAAAATATGCAGGAAATAGGAGAAAGTGATGTATAGAGTCCCACATCAGGAGACTCCACTGGTATAAGAAATGAGGAAGGGGGGGCCTACCTTTAATCAATCAAGTTCCAGTTCCCTTAGTGTCCGATAGGGATGTGCACGGGGAAAATATTCGGTTCGGTTCGGCATTCCAAAATTCTGGACTTCAGCACTTCAGAACTTTGGAACTTCTGCACTTTTGTTCGGTTCAGCACTTTGGCACTTTGGAATTTCAGAAATTTGGAAATTTGGGACTTTGGAATTTCGGCACTTTGGATGTTCTCTTGCAGCCACTTAGTAGATAACTCCCTAATTCCCTCGGTATTAGGGAGCTATCTACCAAAAGGCTGAAAGACCTAAATTGGTCTTTCAGTCAAATTTACTAATACTAAGTAGAAATTACTTAGTATTAGTACATTCTGCCCCTAAAAATAAACCTGTGTCCCGCCTCCCGAGCCCTGAGCGGTGGGTGGGGACCCTAAATTACTTGAGAGGGGGGACTAAAGTAAAATAAAAGTGAGGGACCTATTGTCCTCCAACCCAGCCCCCATCCCTGAGCGGTGGGTGGGGGCCCTAAATAAAAATGCTACCCCCAAGTAAATTAGGGCCCCCACCCACCGCTCAGGGGTGGGGGTTGGGGGGAAGACAATAGGTCCCCCCCTTTTATTTTACTTTAGGTCCACCCTCCGCCGCTCAGGGGTGGGGGCTGTTAAGACACCCCTGGTGTCTTTAAGGGAAACCGCCGTTTAGTTAACCTTCCCCTTTCGCAATATCAGTAACTCTGTTCGCATAGACTGCAGTATACGAACCACCATCAGGGGAAGCGGTAATCTCCCGACCGGGATCCGTGAAAGGCTCCAAACTACCGAACAGAAATCCACTAACCGCCGCTCATCGCCGAACAAAGATATCCACCAAGCGGCTTTCGGTTCCAATAATCAGTCTCTAGGCATCAATAAGAAATCTCCCCAATAACGAGACAGAAGCTCCGCATTAAAGGACCACTCTAGGCACCCAGACCACTTCAGCTTAATGAAGTGGTCTGGGTGCCTGGTCCAGCTAGGGTTAACCCATTTTTTAATAAACATAGCAGTTTCAGAGAAACTGCTATGTTTATTAATGGGTTAAGCCTTCCCCTAATCCTCTAGTGGCTGTCTCATTGACAGCCACTAGAGGCGCTTGCGTGCTTCTCACTGTGATTTTCACAGTGAGAGCACGCAAGCGTCCATAGGAAAGCATTGTAAATGCTTTCCTATGCGACCGGCTGAATGCGCGCGCAGCTCTTGCCGCGCGTGCGCATTGAACCGCATGGGAGGAGAAGAGGAGGATCGGAGGAGGAGAGCTCCCCGCCCAGCGCTGGAAAAGGGTAAGTTTTTACCCCTTTTCCCCTTCCAGAGCCGGGCGGGAGGGGGACCCTGAGGGTGGGGGCACCCTCAGGGCACTATAGTGCCAGGAAAACGAGTATGTTTTCCTGGCACTGTAGTGGTCCTTTAAGGGTCAAACAGGATCTGGCTTTACTGTGGGCCACCCGACCGTATTTATGCAGGTCTCCCACTTGGTGGACACTCCCCTATGGGACCAAATGGGAGACTGGAATTACAGATGGACATGAGGACATAAGAGACATACAGTCACAAGTTTTTCCCACAATGCAGTATGGTTTCCTCCCCTCTGCCCTGGAGATAATTGGGAAGTAATTCAATTATCTCCAGGACAAGGACAAATCGCCATCTTAAATAAAATACCAGAAAATACATAAAAACAGATAACTTCACAACTACCGAACATTTCACATTCGTATCACATATCCCCAGATAGCCTGGATCTGAGGGCATATTATTGGCGAATAGCGCTCAGATCTCACACACATAGTTCAATCGCCATGGAGTCAAAGTCCTTACAGTCTTTCGGTATGCGATTGACTCCATGGGAAGGCTATCTGGGTAAAGTCTTTTCGTGTGATGTAAAACTCCCGAACGGCCGGTGTTCGTATGCTTTCGTCGGGGCAGCCAGGCGACCTGTTGTTTCAGCGGTGTTCGGCAGAAAAAGTGTTAATTTTTAGTTCCATGAAATCAGTGCAAAACACTGCTGGTCTTTCGTGTGTGTTTTAAAATGGCCGCTGCCTTGTGGTCGACATACGAACGACGGCCACCCTGAATTCGGTTTAATTGAGAAGTGTCTGCGGTTAACCTCAACGTTCTAATTGGGATCAAGAGGTTAACAACCTTCTATCCTGGGTGGCCATCCGTTCGGTAGATTTGTTCGGTAAAAAAGAGTCATTCTTATGGCTGGGCTATAGAAACAGCCATTTACACGAATGGGCAGAAATAGATGAATCCACCACAATAGACAGACAGATGGTTCTGTCACAGGGGCCAAGTAATTTAGGGCCCCCACCCACTGCGGGTGGGGGCGGGGGGAGGACAATAGGTGCCCCCCCCTTATTTTACTTTAGGGCCCCCACCTGTCGATCAGGGGTGGGGATCGGAGGGCAATAGGTCCCCACTTTAGTTTAACATGTTTTTTTTTAACAGTGAGCAGTCACATGCTGCTCACTGTTTAATAGACATGCCCCTACTCGCGGTATAACGAGTAGGGGCAGATTATTTACTAATACTAAGTAATTTTTACCTCCGCCTCTTCTCTTCCTCCTCCTTTTTGGCATCTTTCTTGTCCTCTTCTTTTAGGTCCAAAAATTTCTCTAGGGGAAGAAGGGAAAATATTTCCACGAATTCCCCTTTCCAGATTTTTTCTTTAGCCTCGACCTTCAAGTGACATCCCAGAGGCCCCGCGAAAGACACATGCACATTTTGTCGCGCTGCCTCTGATATGTCACCACACACCACGGCTTGCTCCCCTTCTCCTTCTAGCGTCTCCACAGGCATAGATGCGTCTCCCGACTCCCTGCCACTAGCTCTCCTAGCTATCGTTTCCACCTGCCTGCCTTCTGCCCCCTGGTCGCCCTCTGGTGACCATACCCTACCGAACTTAAGTGACTGCCCCTCCCCAGCCCTTGATTCTAGAAACGATTTTAAACAGCCTATGAATGTCCCTGAAGGTAGTGCAGTTGTGGACTCACCGCTGGTGTCCCCGGCCGCTTCTGGCCACCATCTGGGGGACCGCCTGTGCCGTGGAGCCAGCAGCACTATCACCCCTTTGTCCCTCAGTGGCTCCCTTAGTGGCCGACTCACCGGGACATGTTTCTCCTTGCCCTCCGACCAAGTGGCTGTCATCTGCCCCAGCCGCCTTCCCGGCCGTGCTGGAAGACGCCGTCGTTCCCACCTTCCTGCCTGCCGCTATCGCGCGGGGCGCCCTCGTCACTCGCGGCCCCCGTTTTGCGACCATCCTCGCCTGACCGGCAGTCCTGCTCGATGGCGCCAGGCGCACTCCAGGCTCACTGCCGTTCCATCTCCGGAACCTGTGGCCGACCTTTCACCTGCTAAAGGGCTCCACCGACGTCAAGCTGCGGGTACCAAACACGGGCTCAGCCGCTGGGGCGGTCTTGTGCTCCGTGCCGGTCTCCGCTCCGGTGCCTCTTGAGGAGTTGCAGCTGCGTCCAGCTGTTCATGGATCCACGCCAGGCCCCAGTCTCTCACCGCTGCCCATACTCCCGCAAGGATCTTCTCCAGCGACGCCATGACCTGCAGAAACGAGAAAAGAAGAAGAACTCCGCTGACCTGTCACAATTAACAGGTGAGTGAAGCTCTGATTAAAATGGCCACTCTCAAAGATGGCCGCTATTTAAACTAGCCATAGACCACCCCCACGCTGCATTACCCTAAGCCCACCCCCTTACACCTGCCCACTCTCTGGCCCTGTCAAGGCCCACTCCCCCACTGCGCTGCTCCGTGGGCTCCATTACTGGGAGTTGTATTGCTGGGGAGCTCTATGATACATACACACTGCACATTACTGGGAGTTTTATTTATGTGGAGCTCTGTGATACACTGATACACACTAACCTTGCCTTCCTGCTACTAACAAAATAGAGCTGTAAATATGTCTGTACTGTATTTAAAGGTGGAGTGCACAAATATTCCCTTGAAAAGCGCTGGGGTTAAATAGGGCCCTAAAATCCCCCATAGCAATGTCTACACTTCTACAAAGCAAATATTCTGAGCCCTTAACAATAAGGTATATTAGGGTGAATTAGCAAAGGATGTAAAGTGCAATGTGGGTTTTAAGGCAATATTTTGCTGCCTTTAATGTGATTGTTCTGAAGTTGTCCCCAGGATTCGGTGGGAAAGGAATAGACTGTTATGAAAACCGCAGAGTAATAAAACAGGAAATCCCCAGCGCATGCAAACACCGACAGAACATCAGGAAAGATATGAAAGACGTAAATAAACACAATGACTTCCTATCAGAATAAAGTCCTCTCGAGGTAACAGGTACAGACCTTAAACACAGAATCTGCATTCGAGGGAAGTAGAGAGTGTCTATTAATGCCAAAACAAAATGCTCGCAGCTATGCCATCACCAGGACTGCGACAACCATTCACTGGCAGGATGTAACTTTACATTGTGAGCTTGTTTACCTACTCTTCCCATATTTATAACATTGTTAGAATGAAATGTCTTGCTTCCTATTGTACAGCGCTGTGGAATATGTTGGAGCTATATAAATAATTGTAATAATTGCCACAGTTACACATACACAGTCAGTTACACATACACAGCTTACACATACACACACAGAGTCACACACACACACAGCTTCAGGGACGGACTGACAACTCATGGGGCCCCTGGGCAATAAAAGATCATGGGCCCCCCTTGTACAAACCAACTTGCAAACTACTCAAATATACATCACACCCACATACACACACAGCACACATGTTCATCCTTGTGTTACAGATAAGGCCCTGGGGAGATAGCGCAGCTAAGCGGACAAGGGCACATGTAGGAGTGTGGGGATAGATGCAGGGGAGTGACTTGGGTAATGTGTGTGTGGGTGGGATTATGTTCTGTGTAAGTTAGTGTGAGGATGGTCTTACCTCAGTGCCACTTGGGATTCAGGCCAGCAAACAGCTTCCCTCCCGCCCGCCCTATTGGTATATTTAGTCACAGCTACCCGGGGGTATGTCCTTGCCAATTGAGTTTGAGGGGTTACGTTTAAGTATATGGAATGAGATGAACAAGTTTTTAAGGTCTCAACCTCCCCTGCTTCAAAGGGTTAACATTAGGTTACCTGGGGTGTCGTGCCCATCGAGCGTGGATAAGGTCGGCTGATGGCGGGCATTGGAAAGATATGATTTTTATGACGAGGGGGGAGGTGAGACGAAGTGGTGATTAGGAACCACTGTATGTTTATTGGCAAGGACGGTTGGGTCACTGTATAACACTATGTGTGGAGTTATATATGTATATATGTTAATTTATGCTTATTTATGTCTAACGTTTTGGTTACAGAAAAGAAGAGATTTAATAAATAAAGTTATGGATGTGTTATGCAGTAATTTAGTTTGTGATAATAAATGCTGTGGCCTGTTCATCCATACTAAGTGGTCTGTCGTTATTGGGGGGGTAAATGGGTTTAGATTTGTGCTAGGCTGCATCGCGATTCCCCACTACGTACATACAAGGGCTCTCATGGGCAATAAGGGCTCTAATGGGGGAACAGGCGCTTTAGTGGGATTATAGGGGTTGTAATTGGGGATAGAGAGTAGTGTGGGGCTCGGGAGGTTATGGGAAAGATGCTTTCAATGCATCCGGAGGTCCTCACATCTGTGCTATAAACCAGGAAGTGCCCTCTAGTGGCTGTCTAGTAGACAGCCACTAGAGGAGGAGTTAACCCTGCAATGTAAATACTGCAGTTTATAAAAAAACTGCAATAATTACAATTGCAGGGTTAAGGGTAGTGGGAGCTGGCACCCAGACCACTCCAATGGACAGAAGTGGTCTGGGTGCCTGGAGTGTCCCTTTAAGGGCTGTCATGGGGGAATAGGGGCTATAGTGGGGAGACAAGGACTCTAATGGGAGAACAGGAGCTGTAGTGAGCTGTAGTGAGGTGGTAGGGGCTGAAGCGTTGATATAGGGGATGTAGTATGGGTATAGGGTATGTCATTAAGGATAGAGACTGTAGTGTGGGGGTTGGGTGGTTTGGGGCTTCATGTGAGATAGGGGCTGCAGTAGAGGGATAAGATTATAACAGGAAAGCTTCAGTGCAAATGGAGCGCTATATTTGTTCTGGTGACTATCGTGTATATTTAAGTTTGCCTCTGATTAAATATTCCCCTGCATTGCTAAATTAATGTTTTATATGTGTACCATTTTTTAAGTTGATAATCTGCATTGCGCTCAGTGGTGGAACTAAAATAGAAAGGGCCCTGGTCCAATAATTATTTTGAGACCCCCTGTCGCAAGGATGGAAAAAAGGGTACAACTCCCACAATGCTTTGCCAGCTGGGCATCTACCATTTGTCCATCGTTGCGGGGTTGTACTTAGCACTGGGTATGTTTATATGTGAGCATGTTTTTGAATGCAGTATGTGTGTGTGAATGTAGGGGTGTATTTGTGTGTAGTGTGTTATGTACTGTTACCATTTTAAAGCTTTTGAATGTGTCTGTGTGTGTGTATGTAGTGTTGATGTTTGAATGCAGGGGTTTATTTGTGTGAAGTGTTGGAGTTTATATGCTGAGATGTATACACTGCCACACACACACACACACACACACACACACACAATAACACATACAGACACACTGACACACAGACAGAGTCAGAAGCACACTAACACACACGCAGAAGCACATGGTCACATACAGATACACACCCTGACATACAGATACACACACTGACACATATACAAATACACAGGCACACACATATACAGATACACAGATGCACACTAACATACATACAGATACACAGACACACACAGAGACACACAAATACATATAGATACAGAGACACACACAAACATATACAGATACACAAACGCACACTGACACACATACAGATACAAAGACACACAGTGGTGTAAATAAAAATTTTTCCCCACCTTTGCAAGGATGGACAAAAAGGTAGATTCCCATCTGTCATACAACTAGCGCAATACTTTGCCAGCTGGGGATCTACCATTTGCCCATCCTTGCAGGGTTGTATTTAGTGTTTGTATGTTGGATTGTAAGTATTTTCTTGTATGGAGTATGTGTGTGTGAATTTAGAGGTGTATAATGTTGTGTTGTGTGTTTTTATGTACTGTGTAGTGTATGATTTTGAATGTAGGGGTGTGTGTGTATGTAGTGTTGACGTTTGAATGTAGGGGTGTATTTGTCTGTAGGGTTGTCGTGTGAATGCTGAGATGTATACTCATATACACATACACTGCCACACACACACACACATACACTGCCATATAAAAAAACCACACATAACGACACACACTGACACAGCTACACAGACACACATGCATATACACTCACAGATACACAGGTACAGTCATGCTGATACAGACACACATGCATATACACTCACAGATACACAGGTACAGTCATGCTGATACAGACACACATAGATACACAATAACACATATACCAATATGCAAGCACACACACACTAACATACATACCAATACAAAACACACACACACTAACACACATACAGATACACAAACACACTAATAATACAAATACACAGCCTTACACATAGACACACAGATAACATTACATAGTAACCACCCCTCCTGCTTTCATACCTTTTTGGTGCAGGAGGGTTTTTTCCCCTGGTGTCCAGTGGCATCTGGCTGAATGTGATGGGAGTCAGGCTCTCCTTCCTCTGGTGCTTCTCCCTCTCTCTCTTCCAGCAGCTTGTTTGTAAGAAGGGAGGAGACTTCCTCACAGCAGAGCAGCAATGCATAGACGCACTGATATAGGGACCCCTGATCTTTTTTCTTCCATCGTTGGGGCCCGAGCAGGAGGCGCACATCCACGTCAATACGTGACATAGCGCGTCTCCACGCACTGGGCCACATTCACTATCTCCTCCCCCGGGCCCCACCTGTACTTCTGGTAAGTACTGCTGCCCCACTGGGCTCGAGGACGGTGCAGTTATTGCGCGTCGGACACGAGCAACCCGTGTAAAAGTTGTAGCGTGTGGGGGCGGCGGGCCCCCTTTCTCGGCCGGGCCCTCGGACCATGTCCGAAGTGCCCGACCGATCAGTCCGCCCCTGCACAGCTTACACACATACCGTTACACCAACATACACACAGTTACACATACACAGTCAGTTACACATACACTGCTTACGCATACACTGCTTACACATACACAGTCACATGCACACAGTTACACATACACAGTCAGTTACACATACACTGCTTACACTTACAGAGTTTCATACACACAGTGTTTCACACACACATCTTACACATACACAGTTACACACACACAGAGTCACACGCACACACACACACACAGCTTACACACATACAGTTACACCAACAGTCACATGCACACAGTTACACATACACAGTCAGTTACACATACACTGCTTACGCATACACTGCTTACACATACACAGTCACATGCACACAGTTACACATACACAGTCAGTTACACATACACTGCTTACACTTACAGAGTTTCATACACACAGTGTTTCACACACACATCTTACACATACACAGTTACACACACACAGAGTCACACGCACACACACACACACAGCTTACACACATACAGTTACACCAACAGTCACATGCACACAGTTACACATACACAATCAGTTATGCATACACTGCTTACGCATACACTGCTTACACATACACAGTCCCATGCACCCTGTTACACATACACAGTCAGTTACACATACACTGCTTACACTTACATAGTTTCATATACACAGTGTTTCACACACACACACACATCTTACACATACACAGTTACACAGTTACAGTTACACAGTCACATGCTTGAACATGCACACAGTTACACACACACATACACAGTTACACATACATTGCTTACACGTACACAGCATTTCACACACAGCGTTTCACACACACAGCTTACACATACATAGTTAAACTAACAGTCACATGCACACAGTTACACACACAGTTACACAGTTATACATACACTGCTTACACATACACAGCTTGCACACACACAGTTACACACACACACACAGCTTACACATACAGTTACAAACACAGTTACATATAGAAAACTTACACATACACAGAGTTACAAATACACTGCTTACCCATAAACTGGTTACACACACAGATTTACACACACACACAAACACACACACACACACACAGTTACACACACAGTACACTTAAAGTCAATTACACATACACTGCTTACACATACACAACTTATACACACTCCGCATACACATACACAGGCACACACACAGTTAAACATACAATTAAAATATACACTCTGTAATAGAAACAAATATTTTACATATTATATATTTTTATAAGCAAATAGTTATCTTTTTACAAGTGTTAAGCTAAATATAAGACATTATAGAAGAAATTGTTGATAATATTTTGAATAATGTAAATATTAAACCTTGTTAAATATTTAATTTAGACTTTTACTAACAGTAATCGTTTTCCCAGACATTTACAGCACTGAATATAACAATTAAACAGAATTTAGCTTTATCTCAAAGTGATCAAGGCCATAATGACAGCTGTGCAATTGAGAAATGTCAACTTAAGTAAGGAAAGACTTCCTCCGGTCGAAATGAGATGTATTAGGAGAAATCTACTTGTAAAGAGACTGGAGGGGTGTTACTGCTAAAACCATCTTGTTTGTCCCAAAATATCCTTCTCTTATTCTGGTGCTGATTTCCCAGAATCCCTTGATAATCCTCTTAGTGACCTCTCAATATTATAGAAACGAAAGCATTTACCAGAAAACACAGCGGAACAAGAACCAAGAACGAGCATCAGAAAAATACCCAGGTGCCAGCCTTCTAGTGGAACTTCTACAAGCCTACATTGGCTCGTTGAAAATGGCCATTGTAAACAGAAATATTACAAAGAACAGGGAAAAAAAAGTAATATCCAAAGAAACTCAGGATCCAACTTGCCAGGTGTACCTTCCAGGACTGTCTAACGGCTTGACCCAAAAACTATGAAGAAAAAACAAAAATGGGCTAATTCCACGCAGGAGGAGGGGTCTGTATTAGAAGAGTATATATAGTGGCCATTTTAGGTCAGGGGCCATCTTAATTAATCCTCACTTACCTGTTTTGTGCAGACTGTGTGGTCTCTGTCTTGTGTCTTACAGGTGCTGCTGTTGGAAGAATGGAGGATTGGCTGGCTGGTGTCCGTGCTGCTGTTCAGCAGATAGGTGTTTCCTGGCTCTGGGAGCATCTGGGGGAAGCATTTGGGCATTCTGCATCTGGGTCCACAGCAATGGAAGGAGTGCTTCCTGGTCGTCCCACTCAGAGAACCAGACCTTCGCAATTATTGAGCCCTAGCGCTGGCTCCAACGGGAGGAGGAGGGTGAGCCCGTCTCTGGAAGCGAGGCCGGTGGCTGCTGGGAGTCTGTAACCGTACGTTCTGGCTGCGAAGGAAAGGAGCGTTCGGGCCATGAACAGTAGTCGCCTGGAGGTGGAGACCGTTCGGGGCACAAACACGGAGGATGGTGTACGTTTGGGTAGGAGAACATGTTCGGGCTGCGAACAGGAGGAGGCTGCTACGGGTTCACGTTCGGGCCAGGAACAGGTGTGTAAAAGGTCTGCCGAACGTTCAGTCCACAACCAGGATGTCGGTTCGGTCCACAACCAGGAGGTCAGTTCGGGCTGCGAACAGGAAGGTCGGGAAGATGTTGCACGTTCGGGTTGCGAGATAAGGGAGAGTTCGGGTCAGGATACCAGGTTCGGGCCGCATTTGCGACAATGAGCCAGCATCACTGCAAATGGCTGGGAGGAGAAAGGCTGGGACAGCCACAGCGGGCTCTGCAGCAGGCAATGGAGGCACTGGGAGTGCTGTTGGTCAGGATGGAGAAGTGGTTCCAGCTGGTGAGTCGTCCCTCATTCCAAGGGGTCGCAGGTCCAGGGGCAGCAAGCAGGTGGTGGAAAGGCGGGAGCCAGGCACCCAGGGAACGGCTTAGGGTCCCCTAAGGATAGTGGGCATCGACGGGCTTATCCTAGTAGGTCTCGGGAACGAAGTTTGTCCATGGGGTTGCCTCGTGGGTCGGTGTCCAGATCGCCTAGTGTGGCTAGAGGTAAGAAGGAACCAGGGAAATATCGCCTGATTCATCATTTATCGTACCCTCCTGGGGGTTTGGTGAATGATGACATTTCTGCCGAACTCTGCCGGGTTTCCTACGCATTCTTCGATGTGGCAGTTCGCATAGTACGTGGTCCTTGCTGGCAAAGGCGGATGTGAAATCGGCTTTCCGGCTGCTTCCGGTGCACCCAGATTGTCATGATCTCCTTGGTTGTACATTTGATCAGGGCCGCCATCAGGGCATGACAACCGCAACGGTTGTCATGGGCCCGGCGGTCCTGGGGGGCCCGGACTGCTCAGGTCGTCCGGGCCCCACATGCAGTGGGTACATACTGGTCGCAGGGGGTCCTGTGACCCGGTATGTACCCACAGGGCCAGCCTCTTCTCCTGGGGGGCCCAGAAGGGCCCCCCAGAGGCTGGCCCTGAAAGCCAACCGGCGCGCGAGGGAGCACTCTCTGTGTGCTTCCTCTTCAGCTCCCTCGCGCACCGTACTGATGCCGGAGCCGGAAGATGACGTCATCTTCCGGCTCCGGCATCAGTACGGTGCGCGAGGGAGCTGAAGAGGAAGCACACAGAGAGTGCTCCCTCGCGCGCCCGCCCTCCCGCCCGCCGCCGGGTATCAGGTGGGGGGAGAAGGAATGGGAGGGGGGGAGGAGAAGGAATGGGAGGGAGAAGGAATGAAATGGGAGGGAGAAGGAATGGAATGGGAGGGGTTAGGAATGAGATGGGAGGGGGAGAAAGGAATGAAATGGGAGGGAGGAATGAGAGATGGGGAGAAGGAATGAAATGGGAGGAGAAGGAATGAAATGGGAGGGGAGGAGAATGAAATGGGAGGGTGAGAAGAAAGGAGGAATGGGAGGGAGGAATAGAAGTGGGGATGAGAAGAAAGTGGAGGAAGAAGGAAAAATTTAAAGGGAGGGAGGAAAAAGAGAATTTAAGAGAAAGGGGAGGAAAGGAAATTTAAGGAGGAGGGGAGGAAGGAAAAGGAGAATTTAAGGGGAGGGAGAAGGAAATTTAAGGAGGGAGGGAGGAAAGAAATTTAGGGAGGGGGAGGAAGGAAATTTAAAAGGGAGGGAGAGAGGAAGGAAATTTAAGGGAGGGGAGAGGAAGGAGGGTGAGTGAGGGAGGGAGAGGAAGGAAATTTAGCGGGGGAAGGAAGAAGTGAAAAGGGGAGGGAGGGGGAGAAAGAAGAATTTTTTGGGGAAAGAGAGATTTGGGGAGAGGGGGGAGAAGAAGGAAGTTGGAGAGGGGAGGGGAGAAGGAAATGAGAGGGAGGGGGAGAAGAAGGAAATTGGAGGGGGGGAGAAGAAGGAAATTGTAGAGGGAGGGGGAGAAGAAGGAAATTGGAGAGGGGAGAAGAAGGAAATTGGAGAGGGAGGGGGAGAAGAAGGAAATTGTAGAGGGAGGGAGAGAAGAAGGAAATTGGAGAGGGGGGAGAAGAAGGAGAGGGGGGAGAAGAAGGAAATTGGAGAAAGAGGGAGAAGGAAATTGACGGGGGAAGGGGGAGAAGGAATTCGACGGGGGAAGGGGGAGAGATTGACATCCATCACACATACACACAATGCACCCCTTGCACACAGAAAAACACACAATGCATTACACACAGACACACATACACAAGCAATGCATCCCTTACACACAGCAACACACAATGCACCCCTTACACACACTCAATGCATCCCTTACAGACGCACACACTGCATCCCATACATACACAAACTCACCTTGCAGCCCTTACACATACAAACACAGATTCACAGAATGCATTCCTTACAAACATCAGGACATCCCCCCCACACACACTCCACCCTCTGTGAACAAACTCATTGGTGGAACATGAAGGTGGACCCTGGGACCCAGACCTTGAGCTGTGTAAAGGGCCCTCAAAAAAATGGAGCTGCTTCCCGTTGATCCCAAAACATTGATTTTTGTGACCACAGTTACAAAATGCCTCCAGAGAGCCTGTTCTACACCAGACCAGTGGAGCCATACTGCAGCTAGAGCCCATCATAATCCTCATCTGGTTGTAAGTAGGCAATCTAGTATATTATTTGTGCACTAATCTCTAATTTACCTCACATTAAAGGGACACTATAGTCCCCAGAACCACTACAGCTTAATGTAGTGGTTCTGGTGTCTAGCCTGTCCCTGCAGGCCTTTTAATGTAAACACGGCGGCACTGCGGCACTGCAGCACTGGCGTTAGTTAACATGGCAGATCATATGGGTGGGGCATTGTGATTTCACATGGGGGGGGCGGCAAACTTTACTTTTGCCTAGGGCGGCAAAAATCCTTGCACCGGCCCTGCAGACACTGCATTCCTGTGGGCGGACTGGGGGGGGCAGCACTTTGGGTGGACTTGGGTGCAGGCACCGGGGGGCCCAGACCTTGAGCTGTGTCAGGGGCCCCAAAATTTCTGATGGCAGCCCTGCATTTGATGGTTAATTTTATGTGGATATGTGCCTCCCTCTGGGTTGCTCCCTATCCTGTTTTTATTTTGAGTGCTTTAGCACTTTCCTGGAGTGGGTGGTGCGGAGGGAAGTGGCGGTCGACTCCCTTCTGCACTACCTGGACGACTTCTTGTGTGTGGGGCCGGTGGAGTTGCACGTCTGCGCTCTGCTGCTGCGGGTTCTTAGGGACGTGTTTCAGCGTTTCAGTGTTCCATTGGCACATGAGAAAACCGTGGGTCCCTTTACGTGCCTGGGCATCGAGATTGATTCAGTGGCTGGGGAATGTTGGTTGCCCCCGACTAAGGTTTGAGACCTCCGGCAAGAGGTGTTGCTGGCTTTGGGGCGACTTAAGATTCAGCTGCGCTGCCTGCGGTCTCTCCTGGGTAAGTTGTACTTCGCCTGTCGGATTTTGCCCATGGGGCGAATCTTTAACAGGCGTCTGGCAGCGGCGACGTCCAGGGTCACCTGACCTCAGCACTTTATTCAGCTTATTCGGCCGTTGCAGGATGACCTGGCTGTCTGGGACTCCTTCTTGGCCTCCTATAACAGTAGAACGTACTGGCAGGCTCGGAGGTCTCTAATACTGACCTCCAGTATTTTTGGGGGGGCCATCCTGGGCTCTAAATGGTGTGCTAACTCATGGCCAATAGGCTGGCATGCGGCGGGGCTCACATGGAATCTGGCTTTCCTGGAGCTCTTCCCCATTCTGGTGGCTTTGGAGGTGTGGGGTCCCCAACTCGTGGACAGGTGGGTGGTTTCCCATTGCAACAATCTGGGGGTGGTGCTGGCTATCAATCAGCCGCATATTCTCCCCCAGTGGTGCGCTTGCTGCGGCGCTTGGTTCTGCCCTGTTTGGATCTTAATGTGTCTTGTAGGGCTGAGCATATTCCGGGGGTTCGCAATGTAATAGCCGATGCTCTCTCTCGTTTGCAGTGGGACGTGTTTCGTGCAGTGGCTCCACAGGCCGAAGTGGAGGGCGTCCCGTGCCCGGTGGAGATGTTATCGCTGGATCTGGCAGACTGATGGAGTTGGTCCATGGGTCGGTCTCTACGGCAACTTGGGCCTGTTATAGTAAGGTGAGGAGGGAATGGGACAGGAGTGGCCCCTGGTAAGTTTCCAGGATTCGCCCGCTCACCTGCAGGGTCTGTTACGTCTCTGAGGGGTGTGGGAGGCTGCAGGGTTGCCACCCTCTGTGATTTCTTTGCAGGGCTCAGCTTCATGTTCAAGTTGCGGGGACGGGAGGATGCTACCAAGGCATTTATAGTCTCCCAGGCCCTTAGGGGCTTAAGGCGGGGAGTGTTCTCGCGGGGCTCGACGTACGGGGGGGATCCAGGGCAATTTTCACGAAGAGGCCCCGTGGTTTCTAATTACACCTCTGGCTCAAGGCATCCTGTCTCAGCCGCTCTCTTGGCCAGTCTGTGTGACTCTTTAACTAGGGTTTGCCAGTCTATTTCGGTTGGCCTTTTCCCTGGTGAAACAAAGAGGACAGCTTAACCTGCATAGGGAGACTGTGGATTACTATTCAGTTCGGGACATTGGAAGCATTCGCCATACGAATGCTTGCTACCAAATAACAGGCCACCTTGATTCCTAATTATGATCCATTTACCTCCTTGCTCTATGGGGATTTTCGTACAAAGAAACGCACAAACACTATACGAACTGTATGGGTGGCCGCCATTTCGGAACTTCCACGTGTTCGCGGCCATTTTAACTCCTGAACAGCGGTGTTTTGCCGTCGAGTGTCTGGAACTAAAAACGGACACTCAAATAGGCGAACACCGCTGAGACCTCCATAACTGCGGGAAATCGTGCTACAACTACCGAACAACAGGGCGTTCGGTAGAAAGACTTAACAGCTTATGGGGATTCCAGCGAACGTGAGATTATATACGCATGGCCAGCCATTTGGGACTTTTTCCGCACGAACTAAGACCGACTGCAGGGCCAGGATTCATGGAACTGTTTTCGCTATTTTGGCAGTGCGGTTGGTCAAAATATTCAAGCCCCATATCTCCCGAACGGCTGAACCGAATTGGCTGAATTTTGGATATATTTGTCCCCCAGAACAAAGCTATCTGGGGACACCGGATTTATGCCTGGACCCCAAGTATTTGGGGTACATCCAAACTTTGGGGAAAAATATGTTCATTTTAATTATGTTATGTGGTAATCTAAGGGGAGGAGATGTATGGAATGTATATTGTGTTTATTGGCTGTACTGTTAATTATGTGGGTGTCTCCCTTGCATGGGCAGAATCACATAAAAGAGAGTGTCTGTCATTAAAGCTTTAGTTCTTCTTGACCCTTCAAAACGTAGCCTTGTCTCGTTCTTGAAAGGGGAATTTTGCAGCATAATCACTAAGCTCTTTTCAGAGCTGTACCTGACTTCTACCTTGGATCCAGCAGAGGAGAATAAGCAGCTCCATCACTATACAGCGACTTGCCGTGAAGAAAAGGATGTCCCCAACGGCTGGTACCCTCACTATAGCTGGTTAGCCGTTCCACCTGACTTTCTTTGGGGCCATGCGTATTGGGGAGCTGGTGGGCCTTAGTCGCCAGCGAGTGAGGGGGTGCTTTTTGGTGATGTTACTTGCACAGCAGACCAGATTTCCTTCAGGATTCGCCACTCGAAGACTGATGTCTTTGGGAGGGGTAAGTGGGTCCGACTGTGGGTGGTGCCGAGTTACGACATTTGTCCCGTTTTTTCCTTCGGTGAGTACTGTTCCTTATGCCCAACTTCCCTCCCCCTCCCCCTTTTTGTTCGCGAGGACTGAAGCTTTCTCTCCCACTTACAATTCGTTAGGTTGTTCCTCTTGGGGCTCGAATTCCTGGGTATTGATAGCAGGGAGTTCGGGGGGCATTGATTCCGTATAGGGGTTGCTACAGACGCCTCTAGGCTTGGCATGCCGGAGCAGGTAATTCAGCAGGTGGTAAGCATTGGAAGGAAAAGGAATTTATGCCGAGGGGGGAGGTGAGAGGAAGTGGTACATAGGCGCATGGTCAGTGTATTGGCAAGGATGGTTGGGTTCACTGTATGAAGTTAAGTTATATGTTAAGTTATGGTTATTTATGTTTGACGTTTTGGTTACATTAAAGAAAGGAGAATATTAAAATAAATTATGGATGTGTTATACAGTAATTATCATATGTTATAATAAATGCTGTGGCCTGTTTCATCCATACTACGTTGTCTGTCATTATTTGGGGGATGAATTGGGATAGTTCTATGTTAGTAAGCTGCATCACGATTCCTGACTACGAACATACATGGGAGAGATCGGGTTAAGACTATGTGAATAAATATATCAAGCTGTTATTCTTTTTCCAATAAACATGACATTTATCTCAGGAGTAAAACAAGTGTGTCGCAGTGTTTGTGTGACTGTTTGGAATAAGATATTCATGGCCGGGCGTCTAATATATTTCAATGTATTTATATTGTAACCGGAGAATAATTTTGTAATTTCACAGAGCACATGACAGCTCGAATACCCATCTGCTGCGAAGGATTGCAATGCATTCTCACTCCTGATATTATTATCACTATTTAAGTAAATCTGCTCTAGTTATACAATTTAAGACGAGGCACGTTCATGCTTTATCCGGGAGAAACGAAATAGGATAAAAGCTGTTATATCTATATTTAGAAAGAGAAGATCAGGGGGTGGAACAATGCTTTGATTCATAATATGCGTAAAATGATTTAGGAACTTAATAATCGATTGGGGAACTATGCGGCTTAAAATATCTCTGACTAATAATGAGATGTTTTCAGTATCAGCGTAACATACTTATTATATTATCATATAATTAATTAAATCTGGAAATCGTCTCTTCCTAACACAATTATTAACCCCTTCACTGCCGAGTCATTTTTATATATAAAAAATTATGTAGCCTTTATTTGTTACTTGGTTTGCCGACTAAAAAAGAAAATCTGCAATATTGAGTAATCCCGCCTGTCACTGGCTTCAACCATCATGAGATCTCACGCCTGATTCATCACCCGAAACAACACGGCTTCCTCTTTCTCACTACGATTTCCTTTTTCTTCTTTTATCATATTGTCTGACTTTTTCAATTGCCCTAGATCATCTCACGTTTCCTGCACATTTTCTAAGAAATTCTCACCTTGGTTATTCGTCTGATAGCCGTGCAATATTATCACTTTATTAAAAGAAAAATGACAAACCATCCCCCATATGTTAATGCATCCGCCAGATAAGTCCCTAAGAAACACTGCAGAAAATGAAATTACCAAAACTTAAAGTCTCAAAAAACTCACCTTTCACAAAATGGCAAAACTTTGGTTACTAACTTATGCTTCGGGTGGAGCAGAGAGCTTCTCATTTGTGTAAGGGGTCTAATCGTTTCCCATAAGGTCCTGTCCAGCTTCATCCCCCGGAAGCAGAACACGTAGACGTACTCTATAAACTGCTCACCATTGATGTAAATTTATCATTTATGATCGTAAGGTTCACGGTTTGTAAACCAGGCTGTGTGCCACGATTGGCAGAGTGCTGCCCTTTTCTGAAGAGACGAGATCAGGACAATATGTGTGTGAAGTTCATGCCCAAATACATATCTTAGATAAAGACACAGGAAGTTCTGAACACAGAATCCCAGAAGCTTGATTGACGGCTCCGGGGGTTGGCTTATGAGTATGTTTTAAATATACCCCAATTTAAAAAAATACATACGGTAATTAAATACATGCATGTTTTCATTGGTGCTCTATCTGCTAAACAGTGATTTTATTTTTGTGTATTTGGGCAATGGAGTGACCCTTTAAATCATAATCAAAATTCTAAATAAAATTTTAATTGCATTTTTGTTTTTGTTTTTTAAGAACCCAAGGTTTACGCAGCTTTTGTATAGGGCTGAACTAATTATTCTTAAACATATGTATATTATAAAGAAGTTCTAAAAACCCGGTATAACTAAATGTAACATTACCTACACATTGCAGCTACTGTCTCGTCCCTTTAATAAAGCAATGAAATATGACATTCTAGGCAAGAGTTCATTAAAAGAACATTGAAAATGTATGCATGAAATTAGATTTTGAAATAGTAATAGATGATAATTGTTGCGGAGCTGCAATTTTATAATCCCAGGATCTCTGCTGGTAGAATGCAATAACCAAGTACAAAGCTGGAAGCAGGCAATATTCCCAAATCCTCCCAAGAACCAGACGAAACACAGTCTGAGAGTCAACTGCCACTTTATTCAAAAAGACTGATATTTAAAGCAGGTCACTCAACTGTCACTTTATTAAAAATAACTGATATTTAAAGCAGGTCACTCAACAGGGGTTTCCAAAGATGGGCAGCAGGGGTTTTGGTTGAGGGGACTGGAGGGAGACTACCGTTTCCAGGTCCTCCTCCCAACAGCCCCTGCTGTAACATACAGTAATGAAAACTACGAGGACATAAACCGTTACCTTTCTACTTCAAAATATACAACTTAGTCAGTTTTAATAGCAATGCTAACGAATGGGGAGGATTCGAACAGACATACACAGTACAGCATAAATTAAACATAGCCGGAGACGCCACACTATACCGGCGCGCAGTACACAACAGAAAATAGGCACAACCATTCTATCTTAGGCAGTCCCAAGTGGCTAGGTTTGCCACAATAATAATGGTAATAACAATAATAATTAAGATGAAAAACAAAGAAAAAAAGGATATGAAAGCTTAAAAGAGGACGTTTTGTTGATTTGTGATGACTAAGGGGCAAAACGTGATACTTTACTATGAAAATAACTGAGGATTCTAAAATGCCAAAATGAACCCAGTGGAAGGAGAATGGAGATTTCAGCGTGACAGGAGGTCAGCTTACTATTTCCAGTCTCCTGTAACACACTAAACTAATGATCTTCCTTTTAGTTGTTTATTTACAGCTACCTCCCACACGACGATCGCAGACTCATCAACGCTCTCTAAAATGAAACATCACGGAAAATTCAGAAAGATGGGCTTCTAAAATAATCATCGTAAGCAGCTCTGCTGATCCCTGCCAAAGAGACATGTTAAACACTTGTGTTGGTTTCATCTTGTCCTTCGGGATAAACTTATAATAAAACTGTAATCAGGGCAGTGCGAGATCCATTGGCTAAGGAAGTCGAGCTTTCAAAGAAGGGTAGAAATTCCTGGCTATTTTTATGAATGTATTAACAGATAATCCTCGAGGAGGTTGCCAAATTGTATGACTTTCCAAGACAGCACAGCAGCACCTCCCAATATTGCTTGAAAAGGAGTGCGAGGGTCCATCCTATTCCAGTCAAACGGTTATTTTGAGATATTGTCTGTATTCGTAAATAATGTGTTTCCAACGTTGTTCGAGTGACAGGTTTCTGACAGTCAGGTGTGCTTGATACAATCAGAACTGATCATCTCAGTACAGCACTGCTTTAGAAGATATAAAAAACATTTTTATAAAACGTATTATGTATTTAAAAGAGTATTCTGAGCACCATAACCACTACAACATGGAGGTAGTTATGATGCAAAGAGTGCAACACGCCGTCCCCTGATACTTGCCAAACATTTTCCGAGCGGTTTGACTAGCCTGAGGCTGATAGATAGAGCCCAGCCACTCTGCTATGTGTGTATAAATGATGGCTGAGGGTGCTGAGAGTGAGTTAGCTGAGGTCAGATAAGCTCAGCACCCTCAGTTTATCACTCCAAGGCAGGATAGGCCTTTCCAAGCGTTTATAGATTCAGGACTCATCTTTCCAAGGTTAAAAGATAAAGCTCACCTCTCATTCAGCGCTGTCGCAGATTCACCACAACCATAAGTCCACTTTGTGCTGACATCTCGGCCAATCAAATCCTTCTCCATCGAGAAGCATCGAGAGCCCTACTGCACATGCCGAGCGATCGCCAATTGGATTGTGTAGACATGGAGAAAAATGACAAAGCTTCTCTGTGCGCAAAAATTACTGTGTTCTGCTTTGTCAAGACGGCGAACATGGAGTCTTTAAATTATTGAAAGTCCTCAGTAGGAAGTGATTGATTAATGGTTTATAGATTGTTTGAAGGACTGAGTTATTGATTGACAGCCACTCGATGCTTTCTGACTGACAAATGCAATCATTGAAATTCTCTAAAATGGCAGAGCTCACACCTCTTACAGTGCCGGGACAGGCACCAAGGCATTAAGCTGCAGTGGTTATGGTGCCTATA
Organism: Pelobates cultripes; assembly: GCA_933207985.1. Taxonomy (NCBI): domain Eukaryota; kingdom Metazoa; phylum Chordata; class Amphibia; order Anura; family Pelobatidae; genus Pelobates; species Pelobates cultripes. Next base: position 2,332,362 of record OW240916.1, read on the forward strand.
GTGTTCTTTTAAATCAAGCCGCATAAGCGTTATCTGCCAAAACTCTACCTTTTAATTACGTTTTTTCTTACTTTGTTCAGTTTTCTTAATTATTCAGTTTGCATAAAGTGGTCTCGATGAGGCTTGATAATTATATCAGATATATGAACGTATATTTATAACCTGAGCCCCCATAGTTACTTGACTTGTCTGTCAGTATGCCCCGTAAAGCTCTACCACAAATACATGTTTCATGATAAACACAGACAATTCGGAGGGTACTGGTTACGTTACTCAGTTTCCTGGTTTGCTATGATCTTACCAGTCATTATTCACGGATTTGTTTAGACTGAATGATGTTTTTCAGTGTGCTTATAACCAACTTTGTATTTGTTTATAGGGAGCCCATATCAGATTGTGAAGTTAAACTAAACGTTAAGTTGAGGGATTAACTACAATTAGTATTTGGTGTCGTGTGTTAGTAACGATTGCAGAGAGCCGTACACACAGCCTTTCGGAGACTCAAGCGATCACTTAATTCTGCAATCACACTCTTAGGGCCGGCTAATTGAGCTGTTGTCCGTTCTCACCTCTCTTGCTACTTGTTGTTCTCTGCAATCACACTCTTAACACAAGTGGCCACTCCAGAGTGCGATTGTTGGACTGGGGACAAGGACCAGGATGTATTCACTAAACTGTGACTATGAGGAGATCACAACCAGCTTACGTCAGGAAAGTAAATATGTACAACTTGGCAAAATATCTCCGAGCCCATCAGTTTTACAACTCAGCGCCGTCTTATAAAGACATCGCATAGAGCAAGTTGTAGCCAAACCTTTCAGGTCTATTCGCTAAGTGTTAATTGATGGGAATTCACATGGAATCTCACATTTTACACCAAAAAGATTTACCTCCAGCAGGAGAAACAATGGTGTAATAACAGCACGGACACACAACCGGTGGCAGAAAGTGGAGCCGTGACGAGTTCACGTAAAACACGTTTTAACTGACTGTACCTCCATACATTAATGTAGATATTAATAATAAAATATGTGGAACGTGCGCGTATTTGGGCCAATTAATGAGTTAGCATTGTATCACTGCCCGCAGTCTGTCCATACATTAATGTAGAAATTAATAATAAAATATGTGGAACGTGCGCGTATTTGGGCCAATTCATGAGTTAGCATTGTATCACTGTCCGCAGTCTGTCCATACATTAATGTAGATATTAATAATAAAATATGTGGAACGTGCGCGTATTTGGGCCAGTTAATGAGTTAGCATTGTATCACTGCCCGCAGTCTGTCCATACATTAATGTAGATATTAATAATAAAATATGTGGAACGTGCGCGTATTTGGGCCAATTAATGAGTTAGCATTGTATCACTGCCCGCAGTCTGTCCATACATTAATGTAGATATTAATAATAAAATATGTGGAACGTGCGCGTATTTGGGCCAATTAATGAGTTAGCATTGTATCACTGCCCGCAGTCTGTCCATACATTGCATCCAAAGCTGCTGAGCTTGTAATTCATTGGATTAAGTGGTGTGTGATACCGAACCAATGCTCTAGAGAAATGTCACCGGCTATAAAGTTACAAAAGTACTGAAACGCCAGAGGCTTAGTCTAAATCTATTCTTTAATAAAGGTAAATTGAAACCAGACCCTTTCAACTATCAATCAAATATACTTTAATGAAAAAAAAACAGATGCAAAGTGTGGGATGCGAAAATGAAGAAATGATGATATTTTAGAACTTGAACTGTTCCCCTCTGACCACGTAAAATAAGTGAAATTAGAAGATTTAAGGGTAAATTCTTGTGAAATAACATACACAAGGGTTTCAGGACTGGGACAGACGGTGTTCGAACTCTTGGACTTTCTTCTACATTGGAAGCTATTAAAGGGACACAAACCTGTATTCGTGATACTGTAGTCCTCATGTAGCATTTTAGCTTCCCGGCCCTGCTCTGATCTTGTGAAAAGATGACTCAACTCACCTTTTCTTTCATGCCACGTAGATCTCACCACAGCTGGCCTCGCCTGGCCCTGCCACAGGAGACATAGGTAAGGCTGTCGCACATGCAAGGCAAAACTCACAGCTCTGTTCATGCATATACATTAACTCAATGCATCTCTGTGGGGAAAGTTCAGCGCCTCCATGCAGACCAGGAAGCACCTCTAGTGGCCGCCTGAGTGACTTCCACTGGAGGTTTCCCTAGACAGCAATGTAAACACTGCCTTTACTCTGAAAAGGCAGTGTTTGCGTTAAAATGACGGCAAGGACATACTGTAACACCAGAAGCACTGCATTAAGATGTGTACTATACATGAAGCTGTAGTTGTTCTAGTGACTATAGTGCCCATTCTAGTGGAAATAGACCCATTTTGGTTGCTCCTGATTTCATACATAGACGTTCCCCTAAACCTGGTCTTGCTTTAGTAAAGGAGGCTAAAATTAGAGATTGATATTTTTGAAAAGAAAAGTAAGGATTGTAGATAGAAGGTGTCCAATGCACTGTTCCCTGTATGAGTGAATGCACAGAGAATATGACTCTGCGCACAGCTCCTCGTGGTGCCCGCCAGAAGGTGATGAGGCTCCATGAGAAGCCGGTAAATCGCCTATCACAGGGGGCCCAGGAGGCGAGAGAGGAGGTAACCGGTGGGGGCAGCGAGGGAGAGCCGACGTGTTTCCAGTTCCTTTCTACTCCTTAGCGGGCCCTCTGTAGTGATGCCGGGAGCCGGTATATGATGTCACTCTGGCCTTGACATATCTACAGAAGGCACGCGAGGGAGCAGAGGGAATCTTTACGATTCATTCCCCACTGGACCCCAGAGAGAGGACCCACACCAGCTCTCCTAAAGGTAGGACGGCTGGATGGAGCTAAAAAAATAAGACAAGACATAACATTAATTTGTGCCTGTGTGCAGGAATATGTAAATGTGTGCGTTTGTTTTTCAGTGAGTTTGTCTGGCAGTGAGTGTTTCAAAACAGTGAGATTGTGTGTCTGTCATTGAGAGTGTGTCAGTGTTTTTGTCAGAGAGTGTGTCTGCCAGTGTGATATGTCCAAAGCACACGGGAGAAACACCAGCAGACACCAATAGCAAACATTATAAGGACAAATGTCACCCAAAGATTTTTCATAGGAGATCTTTGCCCAATAAATGGGGACATTAACATAAATGCTTCTTAAACACACAGATGCACACTCTCAGTGACAGACACACAATCGCAATGGTTTGAGACACACACATAGTTACTATTTTATATAATATAAATATAACATTTTACACAGGAGAAAATGTCAGCACACACTAACTAAGAATAATTAGAGAGAACATTGGTCCAGTGTATGAAAGCATAGGATAGGACAATGGGAACATAGAAGGTAGGAGGATATACAATGTTTATATATGACAATACATTTTGTCTGTTTGCCTTTTTTATGAAATTGCCTGTTATAAATGATTTCCAATAAAACCTTTTACTGATGGAGCCTGTGACAGAGCTCCTGTACTCAGATCGAGTACTTCCGTCTTGTCAATATCCTTGGTCCTATCAGGGGATCGTATCGCTATGCTTGCAGTCTCCCCAATTACTGGACTTTGATCATGCTCCCAGTAAATTCAATATTCTTCTCGTCTTATTGCATTATTCACATTATTCTTTCCCTCAAACCATTAGCTGAGGCATAATGTAAGGGTTAAACAGAACTCCTTTATTGGACACACACTACATGTATATATACCCCTCAGATAGGCATTCATCCTGCAGGTGGTGATCAGCGCAAGTCAATACAATCCCACACAGTCCACTCTCTAGTGCCATTCTGTCTGGCTGTTCGTATTATCTTAATCACATTCCCCCCTGCTGTGTTCTTTCTGAACAGGACACCATGGAATCTGAGCCCCAAATCTCCCTTTCACAGCAGAGCATCCCCACAAACCAGACATCCATAGAAAGTTTGTCCCTGTCCAAAAATCAATCAGATAAAGTTCCACCACGTAGAGGCTATCCTCCAGTCCGGCACAGAATTCCACTCAGTTTCATACTCCTGGTTTTGGTTCAGGGTTTTATTAAAATTCTTAGGTTGGTAGTATCCTCAGTAGCTTCTAGGTATCTCCAGATGCCTACTCACCTCCCCGACATCCTCTCCAAAGAGCACTGTGATTTTGGTTGGGGAACTATCCAAACACCCAATCAAAGATTCACCAGATTGTGTCACCATTCTGATCTGATGAATAGTTCCACAGATTTTCAGAGGTTCACCTGATCAGGTGCTCAGTGTGTGATCCCCAGAGTTCACCCAGCTCTAGCTGGGGAGTTAAATAAGACTCTGTTACACCCCATTCCTATGACAGAGCCGTATTAAAATATTCATGTATAGGTTTTGTGCAATGGTATCCACCCAGTTTATTATTATCAATAATATTTAGCATTTGACCTCGAACACAAAAAGTACATAAAGTGGATACTTTCACATTTGTTTGTAAATAATCCTTGGTGGTTAATCATTGGTCACACAGGAGTTTGTGTGTTTTATACCCTCATTTAACCAATCAGAATAGGATATTGTCATGTTGTATCTTTCAGCTCCATTGTTGAGTGCAACCCACCAGATATCAAAAACATTTCCTGAACGTTGAGTGTGATAATACAGAATAGAATAACATAAGGGAAGAAATCAGGTTCTGGAACGTCCAGCTACCTTTAGCATAATAATACGGAAAGCTCCCGTGCCCTCCATATTGATTCTGAATGGTGAAACCTAATAAGGTGGATGCACCTTCTACAGCCTTTAACACTTGGAAGGTTCAATAAGCCGATACATTTTGGAATTGTTCAAGTTTTGGACTTTATTTGATACAGTTTTAGCATTTTTAAAAAAGCCTGAGTATCAAGTGCACAAATAATAGCAACAATAATTATATAATAAAATAATATTCATATGTTTGATTTTTTTTTTTGTTTATCATATTAGAGGACTTAGATTAATGAAATTATCATTTTGAGCCCGCCAGGGAGACAATTTGAAAGCCACCATCCTGTGTTTTTATACTGTGTTTCTGTTCTGATAGTATAGGGATCGTGTTTATTCTCCCCTTAGTTCTATCCTACTGGGGTTTACAATAAGCAATATTCAATCCTTAGTGATCAGAACATGTGTTAATAAATATAACATTTTTATTTTAACCATTTTTCAGTTTCTGGTTAAATTTGTGTCTTCTTTTTATCTTCAGTGTCAGCGACTAAGAATCTTTTTTAGGGCTAGTGAGAAACATGGAGGACATCAAATAAATTTAAGTTTCATTTAACCCCAAAATAGGCTGTAAAAGAGGCACAGATACTCTTTTGTAGAAGTCCCTGTAACTCTGCTTAGGTGAAATCTCTCATATTATTCACTTTGAAACTTAATCTATATTTTTTCAAATTGTATTTAAAATGTTTGTGTTCCACTTTTGACAATCACTAAATCTGACTGTAACCATTATTTATAAACTCCCTTGTCATTTACTTACAATTTTAAAGTGCTTGGTTCAAGTCCATTTCATCCTGCCCTTATCTCGTTCCATCATGCCTCGCCGTGTAACCTTACAGAGGGAAGAAATTTAAAGCCGCAGTTCTTAACAAAAGAAGCCAGATAATCAGATGGAGGTAATTTCAAAGCCAAACCAAGCCTAATCGAGTCTCTGGCTATTCATGTTTCCATAGTTTTCTTTAATAGCCTGTCGTAGAGAAATGATATAAAGCAAATACTGTCATGTGTGAACCCGCAGTGCCCGTACATATTCTGCACACCTCATGATTCTCTCGAATTGTTTCCTGAATGAAATGAAAGCGCTGCCGTCATAAAATATTTACGGTTCTACATGTCAAGTGTTTCCTGGTCTCTAGTCTGACCTCTTTCTCTGATTTCAGAGACGATTTTCCCTCTTTCATATTCATCGCTTCGTCTCATGGGCATTTCTGATATAGAAACCCAATCACAATGATGACCCGTGTTTAGTAAATTTCATGTTCTTAGTGAAACCGTGGTGCTTTTTCCATCCACCTTTTCATGCTGTTTGTAAATGGGATGAAATGGATCCCACTCTTCTAATTAAAGAATAAATTATTAGCCACATGTTTGCATTATACGTGTCACTGTTTTACAGACTGTTTAATGCACACAACGAGAAACTCGTGTTAAAATACATGGAAACGCGAACTGGCCCACGAAATAAATAAGTTAAAAAGAATTATTTAATGATATGCCAGGTGTAACGGAATCTCTGTCTGACAGTATCACTGCCTTCGAGGTCATCCTCTAGCTCCATTGCTGTTTGATATCTGAAAATGTAACCCAGATAATTTGCATGTTTGCATATATCTGCCTAGTAACAAAAATACAGTCAGCGTGCAGAGCTTTATTTAATTGTGTTTTCCTAAACTGCTCCCAACCTATTATATTAGTAACATTGTATTGTTTTCTGTTATACTATGCAGTTACATTTTATATATTATTTGGTTGTGTCACTACGAGTGTGATGTAACATCGATAGGGACTATTCCCAGGGGGAAATAAAGTACTGTTAGATATTTCCATTAGGACCTGTGTGTCTTGTCTATTTCTTCCAGTATCAAAGATTTAGAACTATTTTCTGGTACAGGGGACCTCTAAGCATCGAGTGCCCTCGTAAAGGCTGTATTTCAAGGAAGAACGGGTAGATGGATTAATTCCTGCCTGTAAGACAGAGAAAGGACAGAGGGATTGGTTCCTGGGAGACATGGTGATTCCTGGGGCTCTTGGAGAAGGGATAAAGGAGGGGGCAGAGCAGGTTTGGACACCAAACTAGGGACCTGTCTACCTTATTCCGGATACACCAGGATTTATCCGGTTACCTTTCTATTGTTTACATTTTATTTTACTGGTAACTTCATGGAAATTGATGATTGCGCATGCCAGGAGGCCTGTGTAACGGACCGTTTTGCACAAAAGGGGAAAAAACCGCTTAGACGATAATCCCCCTTTCAGAGACAGGCACAGCTACTGTAGAATCACCAAAACTCACGAACCGCCAATAAGTGAATGCTCCAAACTCCCGAACGGCATACAAGGGAATAAGGTAGCACTTCAAATAAGCGAACAGGAACCATACGAATAGCTGCTAGCAGGCGAACAGGAAAAGCTTCCAAGCGGCTTACACTCCTGGCAATCAGTCCTTAGCAGCATACAGTAAATCCCCCCAAAGACGAGACAAGGCTCCGTGTTGAGGGTCAAGCAGTGGTCTGAGGTGCTGGCACACCCAGCCTGGTTTTTATTACAGTGTTTCAAATACAGGACCACCCACAGGGAGGGATAAAACAACCAATCATATCACAGTTACATCCCACATATTCCCTCCCCTTATCCTGAGAGGAAACTCAATTATACAAACAGTTAAAACATACTTTCTACCCAACTTTCATAACTCCAAAACCATACATCACATTCACATAAAATTACATATTCTCAATCAATCCATTCAGGGGAACAACATATTCAAAAATGGCACAAATCAGACAAGGGGTTCAAAAGTTAGTAAAAAGTCCTTTGTGACTAAATGAAGCATGGCTTTCTGGCCCAAACCAGTTTCAGAGTCTTCTATCCTGGAGATAAGTAATTCAATTATCTCCCAGGACAGACACAAGACTCCATTAAGCACATGGTTGCAAAAAGACACAAAGACAGTAAAACACTTTAAAATACATGAAGTTACATTTTACACATAACACACAGACATTTCACATATCCCCAGATAGCTCAGGTCTGAGCGCACATTATTAAGTGAATGGCGCTCGGACCACACAAATACAGTTTAATCACCATGGAGCCAAAGTCTTTACAGTCAGTTTCATACGAATGGGCTCCATGGGATTCCCATCTGGGGTATAACACATTCAAACAAATCTACTGAAACCCAGGCAGAAAAGCACGAATACAGCTTTTCTGCAGGCAAAAATAAAGTCTTTTAAAAGGGGGCCATAGTCCAAAGGCAGCAGGCGAGCAACCAGGCTTCTCCAATGCAATGTGGCGAGATTGGTCTCGTCACATCTCTCCCCTTTTCCAAACAGACTAACAGGGTATCTGACCTCCTGCCGGTCAGTGCCCTTGTTAGTCCAGCAGCCCACCCACAAAACATAATCAACAGCACAGCCCACCCACAATAAATGGTTACTACACCTGGGTAAAGGAGAAGCTTGTCCATGTCCAGGTGCCTCACCACGGCTGTGCTGGGTACGGGTACGCTGACTGGGTGGGTTGCTGCGTGGGCAGAGACCAGCGGCACTCTGCCCTGTTGCCAGCGCTACTGGGAGGGTAGCCTGGTTGAAGCCTGGTTGTTGGAGGGGGAGACCGACTGTCTCCCCTTTAAATACACCGCTCTGCTGCTGGAGACCGACTGTCTCCCCTTTAGATACAAAGTCCTGCTGCTGGAGACTGACTGTCTCCCCTTTAGATACACAGTCCTGCTGCTGGAGACCGACTGTCTCCCCTTTGGACACGCAGCTCTGTCGCTGGGGGGCAGAACCGACCGTCCCTACCCCCTGTGCTGGCAGTGTAGAGACTACAGTCCCATCTGCACCGTTGTGGGGCTTACTGTCTCCCCCTGGTACATGAAGCTGCCGCTGGGGAGAGGGGGTAACAAGCTCCTCTCCCATATATACTTCCAGCCGCGGGGGAGGGAGACCGACTGTCTCTGCTCCCAATACAGAGTCCTGCTGCTGGGGAAAGGAGACTGGGCTCTCTATTCCCGGTAGGACACTCTGCCGCTGGGGAATGGAGACTGGGCTCCCAATTCCCTGCAATTCATTCTGCTGCTGGGGGACAGGAGCAACTATCTCTGTCCCCTGTAACTCAGCCTGCCGCTGGGGAATGGAGACTGGGCTCCCAATTTCCTGCAATATCTCCCGCTGGGGAATGGAGCTCGGGTTCCCAATTCCCTGCAATATCTCCCGCTGGGGGATGGAGACTGGGCTCCCAATTCCCTGCAATTTCTCCCGCTGGGGAATGGAAACTGGGCTCCCAATTCCCTGCAATTCATTCTGCTGCTGGGGGACAGGAGCAACTATCTCTGTCCCCTGTAACTCAGCCTGCCGCTGGGGAATGGAGCTCAGGCTCCCAATTCCCTGCACTATCTCCCGCTGGGGAATGGAGACTGGGCTCCCAATTCCCTGCAATTTACTCTGCCGCTGGGGAATGGAGACTGGGCTCCCAATTCCCTGTATATCACACTGCCGCTGGGGAATGGAGACTGGGCTCCCAATTCCCTGCATATCACACTGCCGCTGGGGAATGGAGACTGGGCTCCCAATTCCCTGCATATCACACTGCCGCTGGGGAATGGAGACTGGGCTCCCAATTCCCTGCATATCCCACTGCCGCTGGGGAATGGAGACTGGGCTCCCAATTCCCTGCAGTACCTGTCGCTGGAGTTCTTCCCAACGTGCCAGCTGACCTTCTCTTTCTGCCCGGTGTTGCAGATTCATGAACACTAGGTTCCTCATGGACTGCACGTGTTTCTCAGCTGGATTGGGTCCAAAGAAGTTCAGCCGCAACCACATCATACGGTCATACTCTCTCATAGAGTATCTGTACTCCACTGCTGGTTCCATCCTGGTGCTGTCAGGGTCGCTGTACTGGGACATGCGTTGCCCTCAAATTGTAAAATCCAAAGAAATGGTGTCTCCTGTAGCGGCTGTCCACGCTTCACAACAGGAGCGATCCCGCCGCTTGCCACCAATTGTAACGGACCGTTTAGCATAAAAGGGGAAAAAACCGCTTAGACGATAATCCCCCTTTCAGAGACAGGCACAGCTACTGTAGAATCACCAAAACTCACGAACCGCCAATAAGTGAATGCTCCAAACTCCCGAACGGCATACAAGGGAATAAGGTAGCACTTCAAATAAACGAACAGGAACCATACGAATAGCTGCTAGCAGGCGAACAGGAAAAGCTTCCCAGCGGCTTACACTCCTGGCAATCAGTCCTTAGCAGCATACAGTAAATCCCCCCAAAGACGAGACAAGGCTCCGTGTTGAGGGTCAAGCAGTGGTCTGAGGTGCTGGCACACCCAGCCTGGTTTTTATTACAGTGTTTCAAATACAGGACCACCCACAGGGAGGGATAAAACAACCAATCATATCACAGTTACATCCCACATATTCCCTCCCCTTATCCTGAGAGGAAACTCAATTATACAAACAGTTAAAACATACTTTCTACCCAACTTTCATAACTCCAAAACCATACATCACATTCACATAAAATTACATATTCTCAATCAATCCATTCAGGGGAACAACATATTCAAAAATGGCACAAATCAGACAAGGGGTTCAAAAGTTAGTAAAAAGTCCTTTGTGACTAAATGAAGCATGGCTTTCTGGCCCAAACCAGTTTCAGAGTCTTCTATCCTGGAGATAAGTAATTCAATTATCTCCCAGGACAGACACAAGACTCCATTAAGCACATGGTTGCAAAAAGACACAAAGACAGTAAAACACTTTAAAATACATAAAGTCACCTTTACACATAAAACACAGACATGTAACATATCCCCAGATAGCTCAGGTCTGAGCGCACATTATTAAGTGAATGGCGCTCGGACCACACAAATACAGTTTAATCACCATGGAGCCAAAGTCTTTACAGTCAGTTTCATACGAATGGGCTCCATGGGATTCCCATCTGGGGTATAACACATTCAAACAAATCTACTGAAACCCAGGCAGAAAAGCACGAATACAGCTTTTCTGCAGGCAAAAATAAAGTCTTTTAAAAGGGGGCCATAGTCCAAAGGCAGCAGGCGAGCAACCAGGCTTCTCCAATGCAATGTGGCGAGATTGGTCTCGTCACAGCCTGAATCCCAAATTATGTTTACTCAACAGGAAAGCGATCAACAAAATCTAGTTGCAGGTAGACTTGGAGAATCATTCCAGCTGCAATTCAGACAAATTTAGGCTGATGGGGTAAATGGTCACATTTTCGATCTCCAAGACGAAACGTACCCGAATCAAGCAACAAAGGAACCGCACAATGGCGAACATGTTTGTGAATCCCACTGTAAAGCCAAGAAAGTAATGATTGATGGGGAAAAAAGACAATCGATGCACAAGGGATAGTCACTCACTGTAAATGATATTTATTGATCAAGTGAGATGTGACATAGAGGGGAAATGTTTTAATTAATATATAATACATAAATATAGGGTTTTGTTAGTTATGTTAGTTATTTTTTCTCACCTAATCTGTGAACCAAAAGGCGGTGAATATAATATATAATGTTATGTTTGTATATAGTTTGCAGCACACTGATTGGGCATTTTCCACTAACTTTTTGTTCCTCTGATTCGTTTGGCAAATCAGAAACATTCTGCTGAAAATGCCTTTTTTCAAAAAAAAATGGTTTGGCAAAGCCAAATGTTCTTGTTGTGCCCAAGTCTAGTTGTAGGGATCATGATGGGATGGAGAAATAATTTTGGTATAAACAGGATCTGAAGAATGACCTCTGGTTACTCTTGCCAGTCTGAAAGTATCAGCAACCCTATGGTCTCCACATTGTTGGTCATGAATCACGGTACCACACAGCCACACTGGTGGCTAAAATGTGATGATCCCATGACTGGTCCTCTCCTTTCTTCAGTTATTAGGGAAAGACAGTGGGCCAGGATGGCTTTCCTTAGAGCTGGACCTTAAACTTCATGTAGAACAAGCAAAATAAGCAGAGCACATACTCAAAGGTCATGCATGGACCATGTCTCCTCCTGAAACCAGCAGTAAAGACGTGTAAAAAAAGAGCCAGGAAATTGATTTATTTGTCCACAGTAGACGAAGAGTAGGAGAGTTGTAAAATAATACAAAATGTCCTCGCCAACAGTGCAGGGATCACCCCAGCCAATAGTAGGATCTACAAGGCTAACTATAGTAAACCCCTCGTGGCTACGTGTATCTAACTGAATGCAAGCTATATGGAACCGACCAATGCGATTCTCTATAAATGTATTGATGATTGCCAGTAAACATTCTTCTCAAGCTTGGGGCAATGCACCCATATTGTTTTTTCTCTTTTATCTTTAAAAAGTCTTGAGATAGTTTCACTGTTGACAATTGGATCTGGTGGTCAGTTTCCCATTTCCTCTGGAAGTTCAAACTCGGTCATCGACGCTTCGCGAACAAGTAGGGAAATTACAGACTGAACTGGATGACTTAGTTCTGCCCCATGCTTCTAGGTAACAGAGTGTCCTAATCCATTTATAAATCAGTCAGCTCCACCATAGACTTTACTTAAGGACACATACAAATACATTTAAAGGAACTTGAACGTTTGTTCCTATATTAATGCTTGCTTTTTCGCAGAATGTGCAATTCTCAGAAATATCAAGCCAGGCTTGTAGAAATAACCACTGGAAATGAAATTAACATGTGAGAAGAGTGGGTACACAAACAGAGTAACATGGGGTCACAAAGGGAGACGAGCCTCTTAAACATCATATTAAATGGCTGGAAATACTCGAAGAATGCTAATAAGGTACGAGATGGGCAGATGCAGAAGACATTTATAGACGTACTTGAAAAATATTCCATTAAAAAAGAAAGAAAAACAGCCTCAGAGAAAAAATAGAACATTTATTTTTATTTTTTAAACTTAGAAAGCTCTTTCTTTGGAAAAAAAAAGTCCTTGAGAAAAAAGAAATTAAAACATATTAGAAAATATAATATATATATAAATAATTTTTTTAATAAATAGACAAAAATGCATACAAGCCAAGCGTACAAATTGAAATGGAAAAGCTTCCCATTTTGATTAAATTAACTTCTTCATGAATACTTAATTTCAGCTGTTTTCCTGTAATAAAAGGACACCCAGGGCTGTAATGAATTCATTTTCTAATTTATTTTATAAACAAGTTTTAAAAAACCCTCAGTTCACATTGCATCATCCCATTACATCACCAGTTTCCCACCTGAACCACTCCAGGAATAATGTGGCCAATCAGGAGCTTTGAATACTATTCTCTTGATTGTTAGGAGTGTTTATCCAGCATTGCAAGTGTTAAAGTATGTGTGTGTGTGTGTGTGCGTGCGTGTGTGTGTGCATGTGTGTGCATGTGTGTGTGTGTGTGTGTGTGTGTGTGTGTGGATGTGTGTGTGTGTGTAATGAGGGGTTGATAGCAGATTTTAAATCTTATTGAGTAATGCTCAGAGGATGATTTCTAGGAATTACATATAAAAGCTTTGCTCTGCTTCCAATTGTGTCATTTGAAGTTACAGATCAGGAGGGGAAACAGAAAAAGAGGTGTACACAGGTACTAGAACCAGCAGGAAGGACATTTTTAGAATAGAGGAGGCGGGGCAGTGGAGGAGGGGTTAACATGTAGAGTGCATCAAATGTTTGTTTTTGTAAAGGTGGTTATGAGTGTGGGTAGAGGTGTGCCAGGAGGGAATTTGGGGTTTTAGCTGTGTGATGTGGAGCTGGGTAGTTGGAAAGTGGAGAAACACATATAATGCAGCTTGCTGCGAAGATTAATGGAAAGAGATGAACCTTTTATTACCAGGACACCTTGACTCATCTACCTTGGAGGAGAAGGGAGGACTCACACCTGGGTCCAAGATGATAGAAAGCAAGATACTATTTAGCTAAATGCTACAGCCTACTCCCAACTCCACTCATGGACATCAAGGAACCTTGTGCATTCCACCACACATTCAATGATTGAATGTGTGGCTGCTGAGGAACTTCAAGAATCCGTGTGTCTCCAACCACGCAATCAATGAATGTGTGGCCGCTGAGGGACCTTTAAGAATCCTTGTGTATCCAGCCACGCCAATCATTGAATGTGTGGCCGCTGAGGGACATAAAGAATCCCTGTGTATCCCACCATGCCAATCATTGAATGTGTGGCTGCTGAGGAACATAAAGGATCCTTGTATATCCCACCACTCCAATCATTGAATGTGTGGCCGCTGAAGGATATCGAGGATCCCTGTGTATCTCACCATACCAATCATTGAATATGTGGCCACTGAGGGACATTAAAGATCTCTGTGTATCCCACCATGCCAATCATTGAATGTTTGGCTGCTGAGGGACATCAAGGATCCCTGTGTATCCTCCATACCAATTAATAAATGTGTGGCCGTTGAGGGACATCAAGGATACCTGTGTATCGCAACATGCCAATTATTGAATGTGTGGCCACTGACGGACTTCAAGGATCCCTGTGTATCCCACCACCACGCAGATCATTGAATGCATGGCCAATCAGCAAGCATAATCTGGGAAGGAAAACGACCTGTAGAAGAAGATGTCCCTGGGGGTAAGGGGTCATATCTTCAGTTCTGGCTGCTTCCTCCAGGTGAGCACTCTCAGAGTAGCAGTGTTGCTTTTGTTTGGTAGCACAAGTCCTATAAGTACATCGATAGGTTGTGGAGATATCACAACAAACCATTTTCCAATATATATCTGGATTTCCAATACCATCTGTCTAAACACAATCTATACTTGGCCAATCTCCAGTTTTTGTAAAGATTACTGATACTTTGGGAATGGTCCAACCTGGTCTCGTGGCCCTACAGATGGACATTTTAGCGAGTGCTACTCCAATTTATGCATATTGAATCAAAATAGACCATGGGGCCATTGTGTTTTTATATTACATGCTTTTTAAAATTAGGTTAAGGTTGTGTGACATGTCATGATTCCCTTTTATTCAAGAAGTTTGGTCCTTAAGGGGTTAAAGGAACACTATAGTGTCAGGAATAAAAACATGTATTCCTGACACTGTAGGTGTGAAACACAATTTAGCTCCCCAGTATGCTTGCCCCCCTTTGATAAAGGTATTTTACTTACCTTTTTCTGGGTCTCCTCATGACTGACCATGCTCCTGCTCCACGTCCTTGGCTGAGATCATCAATTTTGATGATCTCAGCTAATCCAATGCTTTCCCGATAAATCAATGCATCTCTATGAGGAATGTTCAGCATCTCCATAGAGAGCATGGAGACGATGAACATCAGTGCTGCACATTGTGCAGCACTGACCCAGTAAGCATCTCTAGTGAATGTCTGCGTGACTGCCACATGGAGGTGTCTCTAAGGAGCAATGTAAACACTGCCTTTTCAATGAAAAGGTAGTGTTTAGATGAAAATGCCTGTAGAGACTACTATAGACACCAGAACAACTACAATAAACGGTATATTATACTTTAAGTTGTAGTTGCTCTGGTAACTATAGAGTCTCTTTAATCTTAGAGCTACACCTAGACACACATGTCCATGCCTGACTCAGATTGGTGATTAAACTCCCAGGCATCAGTTTCTAAATAAAGAGAACACAATGTATATATGTTTCTAGTGACAGATTTTGGTGGTAGTTGCAGGGTAGCAGAATGCCCGGCTCTGCCGGTACAGATATTGCCAACCTTGCCAAGTCCTTTGTTAGAATCGCTTGTTTTCCACGGTTGATGTCACAAAGAGAGATCATATTGTGGCAATTTTTGAGCGTTGCTAAAATCAGGAAATGTCATTGTCTTTCTAAGAAAGGATTTATATTTATTTCACTGATCAACAAGGATTAACGGCTAAATCCCAGCAAATCCTCAACCACACCATAAAATTCAACATCCCTGATTTATTATAAGGAAAATGCATGAACATTCTCATTTCTAATTTATTTCTGCAAGGGCATGGCCAAATGGATGAGAAATTCTATACAAATGCCAGATGACACATATCATGCTTTTAATTTGGGTAATACAACCCCATCAGAGCGTTCTCACGGTCATTATGATACCAGTAGTCTATGAGCATTGACCATTGCAGCCGCATTGACCATTATCACTGCAAATGTCTCCGACCCTGTCCAGCAATCAGAGGAGACTGTCCAAGGTGCGATAAAGAATCAGCCCAGTGGTGTACCATCCGCAGTCGCAGGGGTTGCCTGTCTACCTCTGCGACCACGGGCCGCAAAACCTGGGAGCCGGTCACAGCATGTAGCGTGGCCGAGCATACCACCGGTAGAAGTGCCTCTGTTTTACTCCACCCAGTCTGACAGGAAGTGCTCACTGAGAGCACGTCCTGTCAGATTGGTACTGCGGTCTCTGTGAGATCAATGTAAAGAGGGAGATGGTGGAAAGACAAATGGAGGGCTGGGGGTGAGAGAGATACAATGAGGGGCTGGGGGGTGAGACACATTGAGGAGCTTGGGAGGAATGAGCTATATGGAAGGGGGAATGAGACAAGTGGAAGGGGCTTGGGGGGAGAATGAGACACATGATGGAGTTGCGGGGGATGAGACACATGGAAGCGGAGAATGAGACACACTGGGAGGCTGGTGGGTGTTACGGTTGCCTCCAGGCTGACTGGAAGTTGGACCGTAGAAAGGATGCTCCTAGCTCTCACCAAAGCACCGTAGACACTATAAGCACTGCAGACTCCACGAACCGCCGCTGCTGGGCTGGGATCTCGCCGTCTGCTATCCACCCTGGACCAGGCTTCAGGTTCCAGTAGGTGAACCTCTTCCTTCTGTAGAGCGAAGCAGGATCAGGAACAAGAGCTCTTACAAGAGCTCAGTAGCTAAGGGAGGATGAAGAGCATAGCAATCCCTGTAGTGATTAAAGCTGTCCCCTACAAACATGAGTCGAGGCTGCAAGTTAGAGGATCAAGTAGTTCTCTTTAATTGGTACCAAAGGGCCTTCTTTTATGGAGGTCTTACACATACAGGACCGCCCACAGTGTTTTGCAGAACAACCAATAAACACGTAACATAAGTAAAAACACACCCATCAATAACACACAAATCCTCCCCTCTGCCTGTGATATAATTACTGAACACAATGGGTTAAAGTAATTATCACAGGCAGGAAAAATATACTTTTTACACATACACTGCAACTTTAAAAATATACGTCCAATCTTCATAAAAATTACATATTCAGAATCAGCACACTAAATATAAACATAACCAAAAATCATACAAATCCCTCCAGTAGATAAAAGGTTAGCTGGGAGTCCTTTATGACCGACCGCAAGCACATTTTCCTGCCCAAAACAGTTCCATAGATTTGGGCTGTGCAGTCAGTCTATTTCAGGCAGAAAAATGACCAAGTCCCATTCGAATGCACGAACGAAGCCGTTCGTGCAATTGGCTCAGTATAGCAGTGAGTTCAAACTGCCGAACGGGACTTAGTCTCTGTAGCTGAAACTGAGTGGAGGAGAAGGTAAGGGTCAGCGGCGTTCGTTGAAATGTGTAGCCGATTTCAGTTCCATGGATTTGGCTACACATACCGCTGACCTAGTTCGAATGAACAAAGATGGCCGCCGCCACGTGTTCGTTTGCACGATCTGCGGCCACCCAGCGGTCGGCAATTTACCTACAGCAGGCTCCCAGCCTGGGAGGTAAATTGTCTGCACACTTCCAGTTCTGGGTGGTCCGCCTGTGTGGTACTTGGTTCAGTAAGCCCCATTTACTGAACCAAGTAGGAAAAGGGTACAAACAAAGTATTTTAGGGGACTGGGAACATGCATTGTTCCACAAAGTCTCAATATGTCCCCAGACAGTTCTTAAAGGGCCAGCAGCAGCACAATAAAAATCCATTATGCCCAAATACTGTTCTTAAAGGGCCATACACATCAGGTCCATAGTCATGGGGAAGGAGGCTGGCAAATAGGCTCCTCCATAATCCAGGGAAGCAGGGCAATTTGTCATTTAAAGAAACAGTTACAAAAGGCATTTTGTAACAGTGGGGATGAGACACATGGAGGAGCTTGTGGGGGTAATGAGACACATGGAAGGGGGAATGAGACACATGGAGGAGCTGGGGAGAGAATGAGACACATGGGGGACTAAGGGGGGATGGGACATATGGAAAAGCTTGGGGGTGAGACACATGTAGGAGCTAAAGGGGTGCATAAGACACATGGAAGGACTGGGGGATGAGATACATGGAGGGACTGGGGAGGATGAGAAATGTTCCCGTTTTAGTATACATCCATCAGGCAGGCTTACTGTAGTCCGCTGTAGAGAGAGTTCTCATATCACCCAGTATTGTATTGGATTAGTCCATTTGTTCCTGTATGTCCTAAAATATTCTTGCATATTGTCCTTGTGACAGACAGCCTGGAACCCCAACATGCTTTCTAGTTATCACCTGGACACCATAATCACTTCCAGCCCCTAGCCGCAGCAGCTTGGCTGGGATCTCGCCGCCTCTTCCCACCCTGGATCTGAGTCCTGGATCCAGCTCCTAGTGGTTAGAGCTCTCCTACAGAGATTATAGCAGCATAGCAGTAAATTAGAGCACGTCACTCAGAATGAAACAGCACTGCAGCAACAGCAGCACCTCTGTGAGATCAATGTCTAACAAAAATCAGCTAATATGGCTTTTCTAGTTTTAACTTAAAATGCTAAAAAGATCTAATAGCTAAACTATATTTATTTTCTTCTAGGCTAACAAACTTGTCTACCCCTAGGGCAGAAGCCCTCCGGCCCGCCAGTACAGCAGGGCATGGTGGGAAATGACCCTGCATAGTCAGTTTCCCACACAGTCCCCTTGATTAAAACCCCTGTAATACCAGTTTGTAAACCCCTTGCATGGGGAACTGCATAAATACTGTGACCTGGCAATAAAAGCTCAGTTGACCTCCAAGCTATGTGTCGTCTAGTTCTTGGGAGGAAAGGATTGATATTACGCTACCTGTGTTTTACCTGCTTATCCTGACTACCAGTGGAGATATTGTGGATTAACCCCTACTACTCCGCTACACAGCACATACCATTGGATAAGCCCCTACAGCATCATGTTACAGGAGTGAGCTGACTGGATAAATGAAAATCACCTCACTTCCATACCCCTCCTCTTTATTTCATACAAGGCATCCAAATGAACGAATAAACAAATTGAGGCAAATTAGTTCATTAGTTCATTCGTTTCTACCATCCACATATCGTCCCCTATGCTAAAGCAATGCATTGAAAAGCACAAACATTTCATACGAATGCACATATGATTTGTTTGTTCGCTGTGCGAACGTATTGCTCGTTCGGCAGTTTGCAATATGTATTACACAATCGCATATACTTTAACAGACAGTATACTGCCAGTGGCTGTCTGTAATTCAAAAAGCCGAACTAGTAATATGAATGAACGAAAAGCACAGATTTGACGTATGTGAACAGAACTAACGAATTAAAGAATGAATATATGTGCCATTCGTTCATTCGGTTACAAGTTCGGCTTTTTGAATTACACACAGTGTAATACAAAAAGTCGAATGAACGAACAAACAAAAGGCTCATGGAAGAAGTTTGCCTAGCCATTCGTTATTCGTACGAATAGACAAAAAGGCAGATTTTCGTGCGAAAATCAATTTGTACAAATACGAATGCTCAGGTCTAGTAGGTATAGCATTCCCCCCACACGTTACCCGAGACTTAATGCTGGGAGTAGATCTCTTTAATGTCATGGTTAAATATATTTATCACCTGTTTTAAATTTATAAATATATTGTTTGTATATTGTATTTTTTGTAATATTGTAATATCCTATTGTAACAATGCAATGTTTTGTGGACTTAGGACATACTTGAAAATTAGAGAAATATCAATGTATCCAAAAATGGTAAAATATTTTATAAATAAATAAATAATGCAGGCACAGTCACAGAATTTATATACAGAGTAAACTCCTCCCCTGTGCCTGGGAGATAATTGAGTCAGGAACTGTAAAAACTCAACTCCAGATACATAAAAACACATAATTTCACAACACCCCAAAATCCATGGAAACCCCACAAGAATCACAATCACAGATATCCCCGATCTGAGTGACCAACATATCCAAAAATCATACAGATCGGTTCAGTGGTTTGGATTTTCCATGGAAGTCAACTTTTGACCGACCGCACACGTGGCTTCTGCCCAAAAATAGTTCCATAAGAAAAGTGGTAGCGGTTGGTCAATTTTGGGAGTGTAAAAATGAACAAACTACCGTATGTAGTCTATAGCTGTAATGTAGAGGTTGTTCACCTAATCCATGCGAACAATTTCATTAAACAGGGCTCTTCTAAGATGTTTATTTATTTCTGGTATTTATAAAGCACCAACAGATTCCGCAGCGCTGTACAATTAGTGTAGGACGTACAATATACACAGACAAAAACAAAAGGTACAGAGGGCCCTGTCCGTAAGCTGATATCTAGCTATTGAAGCTCTTTTATACAAAGTGCTTAGCTAGATTGCCCGTTAGCTTACAATCTAAAGGATACAGTGGGGATATGAGACAATAGGTAGCAGGAGAAATTTGGAAGTGATGGCTAAAAGAAGTTCACAGAGAATTGCAGCTATTGGTAAAATATAAAGGGAATGAAGCGGTAATTTAGTGAGTATCTCAAACAGCTGGGGGAGCATGCTATATATTTAGGGAGAACCTGGGTGGGCGTGTGAGTAGTGCTGAGGAAAAATGCAGAGCTTCATGACTGCTGCCCAATACCCACATCCCGTTGCCCTCCACAAATAAACACATCACACCGTAATTATGGGTAAGGGCAACGGCCACAGCTTTATTTACTTATACAGACCAGCTTTCCACCAGCTGTCAGCTGTTGAGGGGTTTCCCCAACAGACAGCTTCCACTTCCATATCCATGAGTTCATATCAGCCTGCCTACTGCCATCAGCCCTCGGCAGGCTGCGACTCCCCAAGTTGATTCATCATCCTTCCATTTTAAAAGCACTGGCCAGGAACACCGCTGCAGCTGTGACAACGAGACAGAAAAACCAACCAGAAACACAGAAGAATACCAACAAACTAACACCGCACATTGCGCCAATATATATAGGGAGGGAGGGCGGGAAAAAGCCAGAGACCTTTGCTGTTCTTCTGGCCTCTGATGAAAACCCCTCCCAGCTCCTCACCTTTTATCCCCCCTTTTTGCAACATTGTATCCCCTTTCACTCCCCCGTTACTGCAGTCATGCCCTCCCTTCATTCTTAGTCCAGGGAGTTACTTGACTGCTGCCCAATATCCACATATCCTTCCACAAATAAACACAACACACCATAAATATGGGTAAGGGCAACGGCCACAGCTTTATTTACAGACTAGCTTTCCACCAACTGTCAGCTGTTGAGGGTTTTCCCCAAAAGACAGCTTCCACTTGAGTTCATATCAGCCTGCCTACTGCCATCAGCCTTCGGCAGGCTGCGACTCCCCAAGTTGATTCATCATCCTTCCATTTGAAATGCGCTGGCCAGGAACACCGCCACGGCGATGTCGACCGTGCTCACCTTCTGTCGGCATCGCGCCCCCCGCAGCCAGCGACAATTCCACACCAGACTGTAACCCCAGGTTAAAGATGTCTGATAAGTGGACTCCATCTCTCCTCCTTAAATTAGAGTTATCCCCTTCCAGCTCCACGTGACGGACCACTATCCCACGGAGACCTCAAACAAACCTGGTGACTGTCATGTTCAATTTTCGCCGCTCCCACTCAATTCCGTGGGCGTGCTGCAATGCTCACCAACATGGGCGCGGAACAATTTTGGACCAAATAAGTGTGAAGTCCCGTAAAAGAACTATGCACCGGGCCAAGTCCTGTTTAATCTGAAATATAAGATCTATTGTCCGCTCCCGACCCAAGTCATTACCCCCAACATGGACCACTAACGTCACAGGCCCCGAAACAAACCTCCGTAACTCCATGCATTCTGTGTAAAACCCCAGGAGAGCCCTCGAACGCCTCGCCAACGAACCCCTGCCACTTCAAAAGGAAAACCTAGGTTCCTCCCGTAGGACCTTTGCTCAGCTCTGCACGCTGCCCAATAAATATATGAGTGACCCAGGATCCAGACAAAGCGCAGGGAACCTACAAGAGAAAATTGTAAGAAAATTACAACAGATGGGGTCGCATGTTCAACCGATAACGCCCCGACTCCCATCTGCCCAAACGCTTAATCGCAGATTTAGAAAACCCTAACATGCCTGCTTGAGTGGCAGCCCCAATACGGAAGGAGTGGGCCGAGTATCCCGACAGGTCGCCACCACCAGACCGCAAGACTGCCCTTAATCTGTTAGAGAACTGATATCTCGTTAACGGAGACCCATCGTTATGAACCATCAATGACACTACCCAAATAGGTCTGACCACTTAATAGGCTACCAACAACCGCACAGGGCAGAAGGGGCCCCCAGTGGCCACTATCCACACCCATGTCCCCCGACATTTCCCGCCGGACTAGGAGCTCCACCGCAGAATAAAGCCGGCGGACGTCCGACAGCAGCATGGGCAACTCGGCATGCAAATTGGGAGTCACCAGCTCCCCACACGAAAAGCCCCGACAAAAACATAACAAAAAGGATACCCTAAAAAGCAAGACCTCGAACTCAGAAGTACATACCTTCGGAAGGTCTCTCAGCAAGCGCCCCAGCAGGTCCACCGAAATTGGTCTCCGACTTCCGAACCCGCCAACCTCTCAACACCCTCTGAATACAGAACTCCTTAGTCAGGTCACTTCACCCCAAAAACCTGAATAAAAAGGACAAAGCCGCCATCGCCCGGTCTGCCGAGGCACTGGACTTACCCTGAGACTGGTAGGAGGCCAAGAGCAGCAGCGTGACTTTGAAGCGTCCTTCGTCCGATGAAACCCTGTGCTCACCATCCACGATAGCCAACCACTGAGACCACACCACCCGATAGGAACGCCAAGACGACCGGGATAAGGATTCCGACACCAGCCTCCAAAACGATGTCCCATAAAAATGGAGGACAAGACCGACCCACTTGATCCGCTCCAGGCGCTGCCTCTCGGAACCGGTCCCACTGAAACCGAGACAGAGAGTCAGCCACCACATGGAACACCCCGGGAACATGAAACGCCTTCACCCAGACGTTGAACTGCAGACTCAACAGCACTAATCGCCAAAGCAGCACCAACACCGGAGGGTAGGCGGAAGATGCCCGAGTAATCACATGGACCATGCTCATGTTGTCCGTGTGAAAGACAACAACGTGCCCACGCAACTCTTCGTCCTAGAGCTCCAACGCCATCACAATTGGAAAAAGCTCCAAAAAGATGAGGTTGCGCATGATGTCTATGCCTCTCCAGCCCGCCGGCCAAGCATCTGCGCACCACTGGCCACGGAAGAACGCACCAAAACCCACGGAGCCAGACGTGTCCGTGAATAGGTCCAACAAAGAATTAGGCACCGTCTCTCGAAGCCAGCAGGAATGGCCATTGTAGGTGCCCAGAAAAGAACTCCATACATGTAAATCCGCCCGCATACATCTGTTCACTCGATTGAAATGATGGGGTTCACGATTGCCTACTGTGGATAGAGATAAACAACGACAGAAAGCCCTACCCATAGGAAGAACCTGACACGCAAAAGTCAGGTGACCCAAGAGGACCTGCATCTGCCTCAATTGAACCTTCTTAGCCTCTTTTACCCTGTCCAATAACTCCAGCAAAACCGCCAGTTTATCCTCAGGCAGCCGAAAAATCATTTTGTGTCGATTTCTATGCCGAGGAATGACAGAACGGCTACTGGGCCAACGGTCTTCTGTTCAGCGACCGGGATGCCAAAGTCCGTAGCTACCGCCCGAAAGGAGTTTAGCAACTCCTGACACGCCACCGACCCGTCCGACCCCACAAACAGGAAGTCATCCAAGAAGTGCGTGACAGAGCTCCATCCTGCCTGCTGAACCGTGACCCATTCAAGAAATGAAGAAAACATTTTGAAGTATGAGCAAGAAATAGCACACCCCATGGGCAAATACATATCGTAATAGAAGCAACTCTGAAATGGCAGCACAGGAGGTGGAAACACTCGGGGTGCACTGGCAACAGGCGGAATGCCGACTCAATTTTCGACTTGGCCAGAAAAGCTCCAGAACCCACTTTCCAAACCAACTCCAACGCCTTATCGAATAACGCGAATCGCACACAGCATGCCTCCTTCCCTATGTCATCATTCACCGATTCCCCAGCTGTCAAGCTTGTCCTGGAGCATGTCCTCCTTATCCCCAGAACGGACTTTAAATTTTCCGAAAAAAACAGAGTCAGAAAAAACAAAAGGTATCCAAAACCCAATGTGACAGATCCATCTGTCTGAGAACTATCTTGCTATTTTGTTGGGGCATCCTGCATGAGGCAGACCCCGTCATGTGTATTCGTGGAATTACCTGCCCATACTCCCCCGTTCATTTATTTCTTAAACTCCCGAACAAAACTACCGAACGGCCGGCCACCCAGAAGAGAAGTGTGCTGCTGGTTAACCTCTTGGCCTCATTAGAATGTTGTGGTTAACTGCAGACACCTCCTAATTGAAACCGTATGCTGGGTGGTCGTCGTTCGTATGCCGACCACGAGACAGAGGCCATCTTAGACGCACGAATGAACAGCGGTGTTCGTCGGGATAAAACTTACCAGGTAAGGTTAAAGGATCTTAACATGTATAGCTTGGAGGAAAGACAAGACAGGGGGGATATGATAGAAACATTTAAATATATAAAGGGAATCAACACAGTAAAGGAGGAGACTATATTTAAAAGAAGAAAAACTACCACAACAAGAGGACATAGTCTTAAATTAGAGGGACAAAGGCAGGGCCGGACTGGGGATACAAAGCAGCCCTGGAAAAAAATTTGTGCAAGCCCCATAAGTCACTGCGCCATATATTGTCGCGTGTAATATGTAAGGCTATGTCTGGCCAGGACAGATGATTGAGTAAAATATATATATATATATATTTATATATTGCTTTTTCTAATATAAAATATTGGTCCTTTCAGGGTAAAACGTTTAATTATACAGTAAGCATACGCACATGCAGACACAGGCAATTTCACTGACATTTCAGTGACACACACAAGCTCATTGATACACAGCCTCATAGACAAACAATCTTACTGATATACATCAGCTCATTGACATAAAAACACAAGCTCACTCACTAGCAGGCACACGCATGCAAGCAAGCTCACTCACTAGCAGACGCACACACACAGCTTAATGTGGTGGTACTGGTGTCTATAGCATGTCCCTACAGGCTTTTCAACGTAAACACTGACTTTTCAGACAAAAGGCAGTGTTTACATTGCTTCAAAGTGACACTGCTAGTGACAGTCACTCAGACGGTCACTAGAGGTGCTTCCTGTGTTAGTGCCCTCCCGCCCTCGCGCGCTGCTGAATGAGACTGGCGCCGGAATATGACGTCATATTCCGGCGCCGGTCTCATTCAGCTGCGTGCTGGGGAGCAGAGCCAGCGCAGCTCGCGCAGCTCCCTCAGCGGCCGCCAGGACAAGTCCGCCAGCGGCCGCCAAAAGACCTCCCCAGCGGCCAGGGGAGGGCTGGCAGCCTTAGGCCTGGGGGGCAAAACCAGTCAAGTAGACTGGTGCACCTGCCCAGGATCAGAGCCGGTGCAAGGATTTTTGCCGCCCTAGACAAAATAAAAATTTGCTGCCCCCACATGTCACATCACAATGCCCCACCCATATGATCTGCCATATGAACTAACGCCAGTGCTGCACACAGTGTGTGTTTACATTAAAAAGCCTGCAGGGACCAGCTATAGACACCAGAACCACTTCATTAAGCTATAGTGTCCCTTTAATGTGAGGTAAATTATAGATTAGTGTCACTAATAATATACTAGATTGCCTACTTACAAGCAGATGAGGATGATGATGGGCTGCAGTTTGGCTCCACTGGTCTGGTGTAGAACAGGATCTCTGGAGGCTGTTTGCAACTGTGGTCACAAAATTCAATGTTCTGGGAGAATTGGAAGCAGCTCCATTTTTTGGGGCCCCTTACACAGCTCAAGGTCTGGGCCCCAGGGCCTGACGGTGAGTATGCCCATAAGGCCCACTCATAAGTTTCACCCACCCATGAGTTCGCTCACAGGGAGTGGAGTGTGTAGGGGATGTGTTATGTGTTATTGTAGAGGATCTAATATGTTTGCTTATGGTATGTAGTGTTTAGGGTTACCAGTTTGTGCAGGTGATGCAGTGTGTTTGTGTGTAGTGGAAGCAGTGTGTATTTGTGTATAAGGGATGTATTATGTGTTTCTGATTGTGTGAATCTGTGTTTGTATGCATAAGGGATGCAAGGTGTGTGTCTGTATGTGTGTGCATGAGATGCATTGTGTTTCTGTGTGTATGTAAGAAAAGAAGTGTATGTGTTTGCCTGCGTGTGTACGGGTTTGCATTGTCTGTTTCTGTGTATGTGTGCAAAGGATGCATTGTCTTTGTGTGTAAGGGTTGCATTGTGTGTGTGTAATGGATGCATTGTGTGTTTCTCTGTGTGTAAGGGAAGCATGTTGTGTTTCTGTATGTGTAGGGATGCATTGTGTGTTT
>OW240916.1:2358822-2424536 GCA_933207985.1 Pelobates cultripes
GACAAAGGTTTAAAAATAATATCAGGAAGTATTACTTTACTGAGAGGGTAGTGGATGCATGGAATAGCCTTCCAGCTGAAGTGGTAGAGGTTAACACAGTAAAGGAGTTTAAGCATGCGTGGGATAGGCATAAGGCTATCCTAACTATAAGATAAGGCTAGGGACTAATGAAAGTATTTAGAAAATTGGGCAGACTAGATGGGCCGAATGGTTCTTATCTGCCGTCACATTCTATGTTTCTATGTTTCTATCTTATGGAACCCAAAATGGACACTTTTTCTCCCGAACACCACTGAAACCGCCGACCTCCCTTCTTTGTCATCTAGCATACGAACGCCGGTCCGTTCGGGACTTTTATTTCTAGAATGGACTTAACCCAGATAGCCATCCCATGGAGCCATTCGTATACCGAAAGAACAGAGTGAAAGACTTTGGCTCCATGTCGATTGAACTGTGTGTATTGGATCTGAGCGCCATTCAGTAAATAATGTGCATTCAGATCTAGGCTATCTGGGGATACGTTATATGTACTGAATGTATTCGGTAGTTTTCCAGTTATTGATTTTTATGTATTTTTATTGTCTCATGTAAAATGGCGTGTTGCCTCTATCCATGGAGATAATTGGATTTCTTCCACGATACCTGGGTTATGCCGTAACAACTGGTGGCAAGCGACGGGATGGTTCTCATCGCCCAGAGAGACAACTACACATCCGGAACTAATGGAAGTACAGTATGTAAGGCTGAAAAGAGCTACCCTTAAAGACTTGCTGGAACAACGGGGCCGACAAGCCAGTAACCTCAAGAAGAGGGAGATTATTGCCATATGGAACGAAATCGATGAAGTATCAGGGGCTGAGGGAGCCAATAGGCCCAGCATACCAGATAGAACCCCCAAGAGGCAAGCTTTGACCGGGCGGTTAAAATAAGACTGGCACATTATGGCCCCAACCTGACTACAGAGATCATCGACTGGGTCATAGCAGCTGTGGAGGCCAGCATACTTCGCCAAAGCAGCGCTGCAGCAGCCCAAGTCACAGTAACCCCGGTGGAAAAGAAAAAGGTCCATTTTGCAGCATTTAAACCCTTCATTGAAACAGAAGGAGAGATTGATGGGTACCTTGCTGATTTTGAGCGGCAATGTCCGCTACACAAGGTACCCGCAGAAGACTGGGTTACTATATTGTCCGGAAAGTTATCCGGCCGGGCCAGTGACACTTTTCGGGCCATTCCTGATGAGGAGATCGGGGATTATGTAGCTGTAAAGGAAACTTTGCTCTCCAGGTATGCCGTTACACCTGAGGCATACCGGAGGCGGTTCAGAGACACCGCCAAACTAGCAGGGGATTCCTACGTAGAATGGGCATGTAAAGTACACCGCACAGCCACTCAAAGGATTGCGGGGTGTCAAGCCGTATCCGGGGAAGAGGTGCTGCAGATGTTCCTGCTAGAGCATTGTTTTGAGAAATTATCCCCAGGCGTCAGAGAGTGGGTAAGGGACCGTAAACCCTCCACCCTGCATGAAGCAGCTCACCTGGCAGACGAGTACACGGATGCCGGTAAACTGGACAGTGCTATTGTTAAGACTCCTGCCAGAGTTGAGTACCGACCAGCAGCACCTCAAGCAGCTACTGTCTACCAGCCGCCGACGCACAGCACATCAGCACCCTCTCCAGCTAATAACTACCCGCAGCCACCCCGGTTCAACTCACGGGACTACTCACAACCCATCCGGTGTTTTGGGTGCAAGCAGCTAGGGCACAAACGACCGGAGTGCCCGCTGAATAACGCTAACCAGGCCCAGTCTTGGAGGAGACCCACCAGCGGAAACCAGCGCCTCCCTCCGCCTGCTGCCCAATGCGTAGAGGAGGAGGAATGTTGGGGCATCCTGCACGAGGCAGACCCCGTCCAAGCTGCCCACCGGGATAACCGACAACAACACCGGCAACTGGTTAAAGTGAACGGGAAGGAGGTCAGTGGTCTGCGAGATACAGGTACTACCATGACCTTACTCCAAAAGAACTTGGTGTCCGAGAACCAGCACACCGGAGACACTGTGGCTGTGAGGGTAGCAGGGGGCGCTGTGTTCCGCCTGTCTGTTGCCCGGGTACATTTGGATTGGGGAGTGGGTGCTAGACATGTGAATGTGGGGGTCATGAGGGATTTGCCAGCTGACATTCTCCTTGGAAATGACTTGGCCCCCCTTTTTTCTGCATACGCCCAGACGGGCTGAGGTTAACCCTGTGATGACCCGTGCCCAGACCCGTGCCGCCGAGACCGGCCGTCTGCTGCTGAGACCCAGGTAAGACTCTCTCCCCCGACTTGTACCCTAGATCAGGCCCCCTTAGGCTGGTATACCCCAGAGGCGTTCGGGAGGGAAACCCAGGAGGATCCGACCCTTCAGAAGTATAGGCCTAGGGCACATGCTAGGGAAGAGGGGGTAGATGGGGAATGTTATGAGTGGGTGGGGGACAGGCTGTATAGGATCCCTAAACCTTCCTAGAAAAGGGCTGCCCCTCCACAGAATCGGCAGCTGGTGGTGCCTGCGAAATACCGGCAGGAGATTCTGCAGATTGGGCATGATGTGGACATCTAGGGTCCCGCCGCACAGCACACAGGATCACTCAGAATTTCTTCTGGCTTAATTTTAACCAAGATGTGCGGATATATTGTAGTACTTGTAACACATGTCAACGGGTAGGAAAGCGGGGGGATCACCTAAAAGCTAGGCTTATGTCTATACCGATCATTGGGGAACCCTTTTCCCGCATAGCCGTTGACATTGTGGGTCCACTGGCCAGGGCTAGTCCATCCGGTAAGAAGTATATTCTCACCATGGTGGACTATGCCACTTGTTATCCAGAGGCAATAGCGCTGTCTAATATAGAGGCAGAGACAGTAGCTGATGCCCTGGTTAAGGTTTTTACTAGGGTAGGGTTCCCTAAGGAGATTCTCTCCGATCAGGGAACCCAGTTTACCGCTGTGCTCACCCAGCAGCTGTGGAAGGTGTGCAGCATTAAACCGCTGCTCAGTTCGCCTTACCACCCCCAGACTAACAGTCTCTGCAAGCGTTTTAATGGCACCCTCAAGCAGTTGCTGAGGACCTTTACTGACACAGAGACTGGGAGCGATTCCTGCCTCATCTGCTATTTGCATACAGAGAGGTGTCCCAGGAATCCACTGGGTTCTCCCCTTTGAGTTACTCTATGGGAAAAGGGTCCGTGGACCCCTGTACCTCATTAGGACACTGGGAGGGGGAGACAGAGCAAGAGGGGACCCCCATAGTGCCGTATGTGGCGGGCCAGAGGAGACTGAAGAGGTGGTACGATCGGTGTGGCGAAATCGACCTCGCCACTGGGCATTGGAGAGGACTGATTGCTAGCCTCCTGCCCTGCGACTATGGCCCTGGGATGTATTGCCCTTTAAGAACTGATCTGGGCTTATGGACTTTTATTGTACAGTGCTGGTCCTTTTAAAAACAGTGTATGGACACATGGAAACTTTTTGGACACTTTTTCTTCCCTGGACGGATTCATGTGATTTTTTACATATGTTGCTCCCCAAGTTATGCTGATCACAGAAATATAAGTTTTATTCGTATGTGATGTAAGCTCACAAAGCTATAAAAGCTTTTCAGCTTGGAGATAATTGAGTAGATACAGTCATTGACTCAATTATCTCCTAAGCAGAGGGGAGGAATATGATGGGTGTGTTTCTGTTGTCCCATTGTGTCTGATTGGATGCTGTACTTGCATTGTATGTGTTGTAATGTGTTTATTGGTTGTTCTGTAAAACCCTGTGGGCAGTACTAAGTTTGTGGATTGGGAATAAAAGAGGCTGTATGTGCCAGTCCAGTCAGTTCCTGCTTAACCCTCAAAGTGAAGTGTCGTCTCATTATTGGGGGAGGATTTATTGTATGCTGTTCCAGTTTGACTGCTAGGAGTGTAAACCTATTCGCATGGTTTTTCCTATTCAGCTGTATACAACATTCATATGCTTGAGATCATTCATATGCTTCTCCGGTTCGGTGGTTGTGGTGTCTGCTGCAGTGCTTGGAGTCCTCAGGAAGCGCTAGGAGCATCCTTCAACGGAGGTACCCAGTCGGGGTGCTAGGTGATCCGTTACAATCGGGTTGCCCGGCAGCGGGTCTTCAAGGTTGGGCAGAAGGTTTTGGTACTCAAGCCTGTGAAGACGAACAAGATGCAAGCATCTTGGCAGGGCCCATATAAAGTGTTAGCCCAGGTATGTGATACTACCTATATTATAGCTAGCTGTGCAAATGAAAGGATCCAGCGATCCTTTCATGTGAACATGCTGAAGGAGTATCAGGAGAGACCAGAGGATGTCGCTGCAGTGTGTGCCCCTGCTGCAGACGACTCAGAGAATTTACCACTTCACGATTTATTAGAGAGGGACCCCCAGACTGACCTTACTAGTCTTGTACAGTTAGGGGACCGCAGAGAAGGTACAGGCAAGACAGCTTCTGTGGGAGAAGCAGGCGGCGTTCTCCCAAGGGCCCGGTTACACTACCCTAGCTGTACATAAGGTAGAATCCCCTTTGACAGGCCCCCTACGGTATCCCTGAAGCAGTCCGAGAAGGAACGCGGAAGGAGATACAGGAAATGACTCGGCTGGGAGTCATCGAACACTCCGATAGCCCTTGGGCTTCGCCTGTAGTCCTGGTACCTAAGAAATATGGGACCACCTGGTTCTGTGTGGACTACACGCGGCTCAACGAGAGGACCACCACTGATGCCTACCCAATGCCCCGGGTAGACGAATTACTAGACCGTGTTGCCAGGGGACGTTATCTGACTACCATAGACCTGTGTAAAGGTTATTGGCAGATTCCCCTGGCCGAGGATGCTATCCCCAAGTTGGCATTTGTCACCCTGTTTGGCCTCTACCAATTTAGAGTCATGCCATTCGGGATGAAGAATGCCCCGGCTACCTTCCAGCGTATGGTGGATAGACTCCTCGATGGCTTCCAGGAATTTGCTTGTGCATACCTGGATGACATTGCGGTCTACAGTGAGTCCTGGGAGCAACACCTAGTCCATGTAGGGGTGGTTCTGGACAAGATTCGGGCCGCTGGCCTGACCTTGAAACTAGACAAGTGCCATCTAGGCATGGCTGAAGTACAGTACCTGGGTCACAGAGTGGGGTGTGGGAGCCAGAGACCAGAGCCAGCCAAGGTAGAGGCAGTGGCTAACTGGCCCACACCTATCACTAAGACCCAGGTGTTAGCCTTCTTGGAGACAGCAGGGTACTACCGACGCTTTGTCCCTGACTACAGCACTATCGCCAAGCCCCTGACTGACCTAGAAACATAGAATGTGACGGCAGATAAGAACCATTTGGCCCATCTAGTCTGCCCAATTTTCTAAATACTTTCATTAGTCCCTAGCCTTTTCTTATAGTTAGGATAGCCTTATGCCTATCCCACGCATGCTTAAACTCCTTTACTGTGTTAACCTCTACCACTTCAACTGGAAGGCTATTCCATGCATCCACTACCCTCTCAGTAAAGTAATACTTCCTGATATTATTTATAAACCTTTGTCCCTCTAATTTAAGAATATGTCCTCTTATTGTGGTAGTTTTTCTTCTTTTTAATATATTCTCCTCCTTTACTGTGTTGATTCCCTTTATGTATTTAAATGTTTCTATCATATCCCCCCTGTCTCGTCTTTCCTCCAAGCTATACATGTTAAGATCCTTTAACCTTTCCTGGTAAGTTTTATCCCGCAATCCATGAACCAGTTTAGTAGCCCTTCTCTGAACCTTCTCTAAGGTATCAATATCCTTCTGAAGATACGGTCTCCAGTACTGTGTACAATACTCCAAGTGAGGTCTCACCAGTGTTCTGTATAATGGCATGAACACTTCCCTCTTTCTACTGCTAATACCTCTGTGACGAAGTGCCCTTCGCCACTTGTGCCTGGAGAGGACTGCTTGCCCGCCTCTTGCCCTGTGACTATGGCCCCTGGTTTGTATTGCCCTTTAAAGACATGATTTGGGCATAATGGATTTGTGTTGTGCTGCTGCTGGCCCTTTAAGAACCATCTGGGGACATACTGTGGAGTTACTGGGTGGCCACCATTTCCTGTATCAGGAGCACATGGTGAGAACAATGGATGGCGGCCATTTTAACTCACAGACACTGTTTGGAATTTTCAACACGGTGCCATCTTGCCAGTATTTGGTGCACAGAGACATCGTGCAGTGGTTTTGGACTATACAGCAGGGGACACATTATAAAGTGATTGTTTTTCATTTAGCCTGTATATGTTCTGCAGAATCTGCATTAAACTGTATTTTCCAAAGTACTGAACGGATTTTTATGGGGTTATTGCATGTTTTGGGGTCCCTGTGTGTTTTATGAAACTGTATTATTTCTGGCCAGCAGATAATTGAGCTTTGTGTATTGCAGAAACTCAATTATCTAGCCTGGCCCAGAGGAGGAGTTTTGTGTTGCATAAATTGTGAGTTCTGTGTGCCAGTAAATCAGTCTTGTTCCAGCATTAAGCCTTGGCTCATGTTTGGGGGAAGGGATACCTACACTCTGGGGATTGCTATAATCACTTACTCCCCAGAGGAAGCTCTTGCAATAGCTTGATTTGTTCCTGTTCCTGCTCTCTGGGGAAAGAGAGGTTCACCCACTGGAAGCTGGATCCTGGCCTTGGGTCCAGGGTGGGTGGAAACAGCAGAGACCCCGGCGCAGTTACATCGCTGGAAGTGGGGTCTGCAGTGCTGATGGTGTCGGTTGGAGTGCTTGGAGTCCTCAGCGAGCACTAGGAGCATCGATTGGCGGAGGTACTCAGTCGGAGTGCCAGCGTTCCGTCACAACCTCTCCCTATACATCCAAGTATTCTGCTTTGACTAAGAATAACCTCCCTAAGCAGGTCCTGTGGTCTCCAGCTTGTGAAGCCGCGTTTCAGGCACTGAAGCAGGCTCTTGTGAATGCCCCTGTCTTGGTTGCCCCAGTCCCTAATAAACGTTTTCTTGTCCACACAGATGCTTCCATGTATGGACTGGGGACTGTGCTGAGCCTGGGCGGGGAAGATGGAGGAGAGCACCCTGTCGCATACTTAAGCAGAAGGTTATTACCTCGAGAAGTGAGTTATGCGGCAGTGGAGAAGGAGTGTTTAGCCCTGGTCTGGGCACTGAAGAAATCGAGCCCTTATTTATACGGCCAAGAACTTTTCCTCGTAACGGACCACAATCCCTTAGTCTGGCTTAACCAGGTCTCAGGAGACAATGGTAGACTGCTGCGGTGGAGTTTAGCCCTACAACCTTTTAACTTCACCATCAGCTACCGACCCGTTAAGCAGAACGGGAATGCCGATGGATTGTCCCGGCAAACTGACATCCCTACCACCTCCTTGTCCGGTCATCCCCAAGTTGACCCGCCAAAGGGTCAAGCCGGGTCTGCCGGAGTGTCTCACAAGGAGGGAGCCATGTGACAGATCCCTCTGTCTGAGAACTATCTTGCTATTTCGTTTATTTCATGTGTATTCGTGGAATTACCTGCCCGTACTCCCCCGTTCGTTTATTTCTTAAATTCACGAACAAAACTACCGAACAGCCGGCCACCCAGAAGAGAAGTGTGCTGCTGGTTAACCTCTTGGCCTCATTAGAACATTGTGGTTAACCGCAGACACCTCTTAATTGAAACCATATGCTGAGTGGTCGTTGTTGGTATGCCGACCACGAGCCGCCGGCCATTTTAGACGCACAAATGAACAGCGGTGTTCGTCGACAATCTTATGACATATAACGTATCTGGGGATACGTTATGTGTACTGAATGTATTCGGTAGTTTTCCAGTTATTGATTTTTATGTATTTTATTGTCTCATGTAAAATGGCGTGTTGCCTCTATCCATGGAGATAATTGGATTGGATGGAGAGGAGGGGTTTGCTCATACAAAGGGGAGAGTTTATGCCTGAGCCACTGTGATTGGCTACTATACTATACTTGTCCCAGTCTTCCATCTGGTCCCCTAGGGGAGTGTCCACCAGGTGGGAGACCTGCATAAAAGCCGGGCATGTAGCCCTCAATAAACGAGATTCCTATTTGACCCTCAATACGGAGCTTGGTCTCGTGATTGGGGGGATTGCTACTGTGGAGTATTCTTTTGCCTGTTTCAGGAGAGAAGGATTTTGTATGTTTTTCCAGTTCGTGAATTGCTATTCTCGTATCAAGGTGAATCCCTTATTCAGTATTAACCCATGATACCCGGGTTAAATCCACTTTCAATGAACGTCGCAGCGCGCTTATTGGGATAACGGTCGAGCCACGGCAGCATCCTTGCTACGCTCACCGGCATCCTCATTTCTAGGTACGTCATCCTTTCCAGATCCCCTCCCAGCGGTCTGTCTGCCCTTTTTGAAGCAGCGCAATGCAGGGTGCGCTCCTCCACAATGTGAGCATTAGTGACGAAACCGACAGGAACTGAACCATTTACACTGGATCTCGTTAAACAGCCAGCAGACCCCTCTCTCGTGTCCAGCCGGCACGGCAGAGTGCGCACTGGCTGACCCAGGAAAAGGCGCCGGCTGACACAGAGTCATAAGAAGAAGCCACAGGCTACCATCCTGCATGCTAAAATCCATCCCAGGACACGCCGCCATTTTTTAGCGAAATTGTTGGTCATAGCGAAACCAACATTGGCCATCGTAAATCTTGTAGGCTCCCCAGATTAAGTCTAAGTACCCAAACAGGGAGCTAGCCTTCTCAGGAAAATGACACACCAACACGCTAGCATAAACATTAAACCCCTGCAACCAATTGCCAAATGTGCGAGAAATCTGCTTAGCCTTGTCACCCTCCTGGGGATCCACCCTACGGGGCCTATTAACCGATTCCTTGTCTGGGGGAACCAAGGACAAAAAATCTACATACTCACCATTCAAAATACGCTCCTGCGTCTCAGCGGGGACATGCACCCCCAAAGGAGATATAAGGCAACCTGGTAGACTGGGTCTATAACCCCCTAGCACTGCACTAGCCTGCGCTCTAGCACCCTGCGTCTGCGTCCGGCAATTTTTCTAACACTGTTCGCAGCAAGCTTAACACCTCACTAGAGCTGCTCTGTTCCCCTAACAACTCGCTCCAAGTGCTAGCGCATGACAACTCACCCCTGGATAAATGAGCAGCTGGCCCCGGAACAGCAGGTAGGATTGCCTCTTCAGATTCCCGAGTCTCCCTCGACCAGCGGCCCTGATAACAGTGTTAGAATAGGAGATCAGTGCTCACAGGACAACCAAGATGGAACAAAATTACAATTCCTAAAGCAGCGGTGTCATTGCTGTATTTTTATAACTGTGGAAAAGCCAGGAGAGAGAGAGAGAGATACGACAATAATAACATTTCTTATACAGTGTAATTGCTGACATTTGTCATTACCCAGTCGGCGTTATAATGACCGGGGTGGTGACAGCATTATGCGATGGTTGTGTACAGGGCCGCCACCAGAAATTTTGGGGCCCCTAACTCAGCTCAGGTTCTGGGCCCCCTGGGACCCGCCTCCAAATACCGACCACTGGGTCCGCCTCCAAATACCGCCCAAAGAAATACACACACAGACACAAACACACACACTGATACAAAAGGACACAGGTACATACTAACAGACACACATACTGAAACAGACATACATGCATACAGGCATAAATACTGACACACACATACTGAGACATTCACACAGGCATACATAGTGACAGACATATACTAACATACAAACAGACACACATGTATGAGGACATAAAGAAACATACATACATACAGACACCGACATACATACATACATACATACATATATACATACATTCAGACATACAGACACTGACATCCATACACGCATACATTCATAATGGCATACAGACATACATACATACATTTAGACTGACATACATGCATATATACAGACATACTGACAGACATATATGCATACAGACATCCATACACACATACACACAGACATACGTTCATAATGATATGCAGACATACATTCATACTGACATCCAGACATACATATATACTTAAATAATGACATACAGACATACATGTATACATACATACATACATACATGCATGCATACAGATATACATACACACAGACATATACATACATACATACATACATACAGACATAAATGCATACACAGACATACATACAGACAGACATACATACATAGACATACATGCATGCATACAGTCAGACAGACATACATACATAGACATACACACAGACATACACATATACAGACATACACACAGACATGCATGCATACAGACAGACATACAGACATACATAGACATACATGCATACATACAGACATGCATACAGACATACATACATATACAGACAGACATACATACACAGACATACATGCAGACAGACAGACATACATAGACAAACATACAGACAGACATACAGACAGACATACATACACATACATGCATAGAGACAGACAGACATACATACAGACATACATACACATACATGCATACAGACAGACATACATACATACATACATACACATACAGACATAAATACACAGACATACATACATACACACATACATACAGACATACATACATACATACATACATACATAGAAATACATACATAGAGACATACATACAGACATACATACATGCATACAGACAGACAGACATACATAGACAAACATACAGACAGACATACAGACAGACATACATACACATACATGCATAGAGACAGACATACATACAGACAGACATACATACACATACATGCATACAGACAGACATACATACATACATACATACACATACAGACATAAATACACAGACATACATACATACACACATACATACAGACATACATACATACATACATACATACATAGAAATACATACATAGAGACATACATACAGACAGACATACAGACAGACATACATACACAGACATACATGCATACAGACAGACAG
Source organism: Pelobates cultripes (assembly GCA_933207985.1). Lineage (NCBI taxonomy): Eukaryota > Metazoa > Chordata > Amphibia > Anura > Pelobatidae > Pelobates > Pelobates cultripes. Next base: position 2,369,803 of record OW240916.1, read on the forward strand.
ACATACATAGACAAACATACAGACAGACATACAGACAGACATACATACACATACATGCATAGAGACAGACAGACATACATACAGACAGACATACATACACATACATGCATACAGACAGACATACATACATACATACATACACATACAGACATAAATACACAGACATACATACATACACACATACATACAGACATACATACATAGAAATACATACATAGAGACATACATAAAGACATACAGACAGACATACATACATAGACATGCCTACATACATACATAGACATACATACAGACAGACATACATGCATGCACACAGACAGACATACATACACATACATAGAGACAGACATACATACACATACATACATAGAGACAGACATACATGCACATACATGCATACAGACAGACAGACATACATAGACATACATGCATACAGACATACACACACACAGCTCATTTTCCAGCCACCCTTCTGTATCTTACCTTTTCTTTGCAGGAGGGTGGCTGGGGCTGATGGGAGTCGGCGCGGCTCCCTCTTCACTGCCTGGCTCTCCCTCTTCACTGGCGCAGAGTGAGCTGGGATGAAGTTACATTACTCACGCAGTAAATATAGCGAATTTTCACACATTTACTGAGCTGTGACCTCCTCCTTGTATGAAGGTTTTACTGTGTAATTATATTGTCAAATATTCCAGAACTTCTTATATTACAAATAAATCATAATAATAATTCTAAATACACTGAGATTCATTATACATGATTATTATAATTATCTAAAGCAATGCTTCCCAGCCTTTACTGGACCGAAGTGTACTGTACGAGAGAGACAGTTCAACATACAACGAGAGAGATAGTTCAAGATACAACTAGAGAAACATTTCACGTAGTAACGAGAGAGACATTTCAAGATACAATTAGAGAGATATTTCAAGGTGAACTATATTTGAGATAGCCTTTTCAAAGAGAGCTGTAAAAAAGAGAGACATTTCAAGCTGTAACGAGAGGGACATTTTACGGTGCGATGTAACGAGAGGGACATTTTACGGTGCGATGTAACGAGAAGAACATTTTACGGTGCGATGTAACGAGAAGAACATTTTACAGTGCGATGTAACGAGAGGGACATTTTACGGTGCGATGTAACAAGAGGGACATTTTACGGTGCGATGTAACGAGAAGAACATTTTACGGTGCGATGTAACGAGAAGAACATTTTACGGTGCGATGTAACGAGAAGAACATTTTACGGTGCGATGTAACGAGAGGGACATTTTACGGTGCGATGTAACGAGAGGGACATTTTACGGTGCGATGTAACGAGAGGGACATTTTACGGTGCTGTGTGTGATGAAAGGGATATTTTAAGCTGTAGTTAGAGAAACATTTTAAGGAACTGCTGGTATTATCCTTTCTATCTGCACCTGCAGCTAATAAATGTCTGATTTACTGGAAACTTTAAAAGATACAATATATACAGCTTGAGTATACTTTGCATACATTTAAAGGAACACTATAAGGTCAAGAATACAAACTTCCATTACTGACCCTATAGTATTAAAAACATTATCTATCCCCCTCAACCACCTTAAAAAGCTGTAAGACCTTTTTTTTTACAGCTCTGCGCGTGTCTGCCAGCGCTGGCTCCACCCCAACCCAGCCTTCTTGGCTGAGATCATCAGAATTGACAATCTCCACCAATCTAATGCTTTCTAATAGGAAAGCATTGGGAGGCAATTGCGCATGTGCAGCAAAATGCAACGATGGCCAATCAGCATCTCCTCATAAAGATGCATTGACTCAATACATCTCTATGGTGAATGTTCAGCGCCTCCATGCAGAGCGTGGAGATGCTGAATGTAGCACTGTCCCAGGAAGCACCTCTAGTGGAGCATTATAAACACTGCCTTTTCTCTAAAAAGGCCATGTTTACATGTAAATGCATGCAAGGACAGGGTATACTCACTAGAACAACTACAATTAGCTGTAGTCCTTTTGGTGACTAGAGTTCCTTTAACTGTCACTATTCTGAACACTTTGATACATATCTCCTAATCTGTTCATGAAACTCTTTCGGCACTCTGACTGGAAAATGATAATCTGTGGGGGCTAATGGCGTACGGTTCAGGAAATTTTTGATTTTTTTATAAAAATATGATTATCTTTATATTATTGGCTTCTTGGACTTTAAATATATCTCCCATAATGCACCTGGCCCACTCATTGTAAATGGTGAACATTGTGTGTGTGTCTGCGTGTGCACAGAGATGTCCAAATTAGAACCCACAGGCTGATACTAAGGTGGACAACCACACTCTGGTGCATGTGTGTTACTGTGTGTGTTTTCTATGTGTATCTGCATGTGTAAGTGTTTTTATGAGAGTGTTTGTGCGTGAATGTGAGTTTATATATTTATACTCCTGTATGAATAACTGATCTTTGATGGTTATGATGATTTGCCTATCACAGAAAGATGATAATACACAGAATTATAAGATAAGTACCGTACCAACAAGGACAGCCACTGCTTTCTCTGACACTGAAAATATTTGGGTATTCACAGAAAAAACAAGTAATATTTTTATATTGTATATTATAAACGATCTACAACGCTCTACAATCTGCTTTTACAAAATACAGACACAGTACACTACACAGCTTTTATTTAGGTGCGTGGGTGATGAAATGTTTGGCCATCGGGGGCACATGGATAGATTTCTCCACTGGACAACCACAATATTTCTCCCCTTCATTTCACCTTTGGCATTTATTGGTCCAGTTTGCCACTAAATCAAATCCCAGCTGCAGCAACAGATCCCAAACATTTTTTTTCTCTTTTAGTTGTAATTTTAGCTGTAAGCTCATCAGTAACCTCGTCCCTTAATCTGGAAAGTAACAAATGGGGACCGGACCAAATGACGCACACTCTAAGCCGCTTGATGCTTGAATTAGACCGAGTCTATCTGCTGATTAGAATTCCCTCTGACCTTCTCTCCTTAAACAAAAATATATACTGTATTAGAACAATTTATGAGCAAAACTACATTTTTAAACCCAAACAGCTGTCAGAGAGGCCGGGAGGAGCAGCCGCCGAGTTTATTCACATTTGACCTTGAAAACCAGCTTCTAATCGTCCATGTAACAGCAGCAAAGTGTGTGACAATGGTAAAACGTGTGGGTGCAAGGCAGTGAGACCCTTCCTCCCGAGTTTACTAAACTCTTTTACATTCTGCTATCAAATCAGTATCATATAATGGTATGATGATTGCAGCGCCAAAACATCTGCTGAAAGAGTAATTTCTGAGATATAATTTTTGTCAGCGAAAAAAGGATGGAGCGTATATTTTTAGAGTGGGCGCACGTTGCTTTTCATTTTACCCTAATGTCAGTTTTATATCCTGTGCAACAAAATGAAATACAGTATACAGCGTTCAGAAAGGCGATACAATATGACAATAACATAAGGATAAGGAGCTCATGTATCTCATTCTAATTATGATATTAAAGGACCACTATAGGCACCCAGACTACTTCAGCTTAATGAAGTGGTCGGGGTGCCAAGTCCATCTAGGATTAACCCTTTCTGCTGTAAACATAGCAGTTTCAGAGAAACTGCTATGTTTGCAATTGGGTTAACCCAGCCTCTAGTGGCTGTCTCATTGACAGCCGCTAGAGGCGCTTTCGTGCTTCTCACTGTGATATTCACAGTGAGAAGACGCCAGCGTCCATAAGAAAGCATTGAGAATGACGGGAAAGGAGGAGGAGAGTCCCCAGCGCCGAGGGAGCCCGGCGCTGGAAAAAAGGTAAGAGATTAACCCCTTCCTCACCCTAGAGCCCGGTGGGAGGGGGGCCCAGAGGGTGAGGGGAACCCAAGAACCCTAGAGAGCCAGGAAAATGAGTATGTTGGCACTATAGCGGTCCTTTAATTCTGATAATACAGAATGGGATACATACTTTTGGTTTTGTTTAAGTGTGTCCTGTGCAGGGCATTGGCCAGACCCCTCCAGACACACATTTCCAGACGCACGTTCACACATTCTCCTAGACACAGAGTTACACAATCACAGATACACACTCCAGACACACTCACTGATACATTCACTCACGTAGACTCGCACAGTCACTGCCAGATGCAGACACACGCACTCACACAGATACACACTCCAGGCACACTCATTGATACATTCACTCACATAGACACGCACACTCACTACCAGACGCAGACACACGCACTCACACAGATACACAATTTCATACAGAACCATGCTGCCATGAATAGTGACTGAGTCAATAAAAGGGAGATACTTGTCATCTTACAAGGTCCCTTGTGGACCCAGCGCTCAGTTGGGACCCGTTACCAGAGTTCTGGCTGTCCAGTCCATTTGAGGTCCTAACCATGGACGTAATGGTTTTACTGTTTATTTACTGTACTCTGCTGGTTAGAGCAGTGATAAAATCGCTTCTTAGAATTGGGAAACTCGAGTAAGACACCTAACAATATATATCCACCTACCTCCACAATGTACATCCACCTACCTCAAATTCTCATAGATTGCAAGCTCTTCTGAGCCGGACCTTCTTCACCCTTAAAGGACCACTATAGGCACCCAGACCACTTCAGCTTAATGAGGCTGTCTGGGTGCCTGGTCCAGCTAGGGTTAAGCCTTTTTTTTTATAAACATAGCAGTTTCAGAGAAACTGCTATGTTTATGTTAGGGTTATTACAGCCTCTAGTGGCTGTCTCTTGACAGCCGCTAGAGGCGCTTGCGTGCTTCTCACTGTGAAAATCAAAGTGAGAAGACGGCAGCGTCCATAGGAAAGCATTGTAAATGCTTTCCTATGGACTGGCTGAATGCGCGCGCGGCTCCTACCGCGCATGCGCGCATGCGCATTCAGCCGAAGAGGAGGAGAAGAGGGAGGAGTGGAGGAGGAGAGCTCCGCGCCCGGCTCTGGAAAAAGAGGTAAGTATAACCCCTTCCTCTCCATCCAGCCCGGGGGAGGGGGTCCCTGAGGGTGGGGGCACCCTTAGGGCACTATAGTGCCAGGAAAACAAATTTGTTTTCCTGGCACTATAGTGGTCCTTTAATATTTCCTTTCTATAATCGGAAATAGCAGCAGAATATGTTGGCGCTATATAAAAACTAGTGATAAATATCATAATATATGAATATATGTCCCATCATCGTCTTTTTGCTATTTCACACACTTTTGGGGTACTCTTGGATTTTATTGGGTGTCTAGGCCAGGGGTGTCAATCTCTGCCTTGCAAATGCTGATGGACTAGAACTCCCATGAGTCTCAGCAAACAATAACCTGTTAGAGAATGGTGAGAGTTGCGAGGCAGAGCAATATTCCTGGATTATGGGTAAGAAAACCCAGTTGGGCTGTAGATGTATTCTTGGGGTGACAGCTTGACTTGGACACAGACAGAACCTCGTGTTCCGGGGACGCAGTAAAATGGTTATGGGGTCGGTGAACCATCCTGCTCCATTGTTGCTAAAGAAACAAAACAAAAACAAGGAAAATGATCTGTTAAAGTTACAGGAACAGCACGTGCTGAATCCTTGTAATTTGTTCTGTAAGTGGTCTGACCTGTGTGACCCCCGCACCTGACATCGAAGGATCTGTCTCACAGGAAAGGCCATGTCACCAGGTCACCGTCTGCTCTCACTGCCTTTAATACGTATATCTGTATTATCACATAGAAAAACACACATTTACATTAATAAATAAAACATTAAATGTCACACCAAACATGCCTTGATGTCACTTATGCGGAATAGAATTTAAATGATATACTGTGTGAGCCAATCTGAAAATATTGTTCTCTTAATACGATACACACACACATACAGGGAGTGCAGAATTATTAGGCAAGTTGTATTTTTGAGGATTAATTTTATTATTGAACAACAACCATGTTCTCAATGAACCCAAAAAACTCATTAATATCAAAGCTGAATATTTTTGGAAGTAGTTTTTAGTTTGTTTTTAGTTATAGCTATGTTAGGGGGATATCTGTGTGTGCAGGTGACTATTACTGTGCATAATTATTAGGCAACTTAACAAAAAACAAATATATACCCATTTCAATTATTTATTATTACCAGTGAAACCAATATAACATCTCAACATTCACAAATATACATTTCTGACATTCAAAAACAAAACAAAAACAAATCAGTGACCAATATAGCCACCTTTCTTTGCAAGGACACTCAAAAGCCTGCCATCCATGGATTCTGTCAGTGTTTTGATCTGTTCACCATCAACATTGCGTGCAGCAGCAACCACAGCCTCCCAGACACTGTTCAGAGAGGTGTACTGTTTTCCCTCCTTGTAAATCTCACATTTGATGATGGACCACAGGTTCTCAATGGGGTTCAGATCAGGTGAACAAGGAGGCCATGTCATTAGATTTTCTTCTTTTATACCCTTTCTTGCCAGCCACGCTGTGGAGTACTTGGACGCGTGTGATGGAGCATTGTCCTGCATGAAAATCATGTTTTTCTTGAAGGATGCAGACTTCTTCCTGTACCACTGCTTGAAGAAGGTGTCTTCCAGGAACTGGCAGTAGGACTGGGAGTTGAGCTTGACTCCATCCTCAACCCGAAAAGGCCCCACAAGCTCATCTTTGATGATACCAGCCCAAACCAGTACTCCACCTCCACCTTGCTGGCGTCTGAGTCGGACTGGAGCTCTCTGCCCTTTACCAATCCAGCCACGGGCCCATCCATCTGGCCCATCAAGACTCACTCTCATTTCATCAGTCCATAAAACCTTAGAAAAATCAGTCTTGAGATATTTCTTGGCCCAGTCTTGACGTTTCAGCTTGTGTGTCTTGTTCAGTGGTGGTCGTCTTTCAGCCTTTCTTACCTTGGCCATGTCTCTGAGTATTGCACACCTTGTGCTTTTGGGCACTCCAGTGATGTTGCAGCTCTGAAATATGGCCAAACTGGTGGCAAGTGGCATCGTGGCAGCTGCACGCTTGACTTTTCTCAGTTCATGGGCAGTTATTTTGCGCCTTGGTTTTTCCACACGCTTCTTGCGACCCTGTTGACTATTTTGAATGAAACGCTTGATTGTTCGATGATCACGCTTCAGAAGCTTTGCAATTTTAAGAGTGCTGCATCCCTCTGCAAGATATCTCACTATTTTTGACTTTTCTGAGCCTGTCAAGTCCTTCTTTTGACCCATTTTGCCAAAGGAAAGGAAGTTGCCTAATAATTATGCACACCTGATATAGGGTGTTGATGTCATTAGACCACACCCCTTCTCATTACAGAGATGCACATCACCTAATATGCTTAATTGGTAGTAGGCTTTCGAGCCTATACAGCTTGGAGTAAGACAACATGCATAAAGAGGATGATGTGGTCAAAATACTCATTTGCCTAATAATTCTGCACTCCCTGTATATTTATACACATACTTACAAGCACACATATGCACACACTAACACCTCAATAAACATGTGCACACACACATTCAGACATTCACACACATTCATTGACATACAGACATTCACAAACACATTCATAGACATTCACACACATGCATAGACATACACACATTCACAAACACATTCATATACATACACACATTTATATACATACTGTAGCAGAGTAGCCGGGGTTAATCCAAGGATTCTCCGCTGGAAACAAAGATTCAGCATACAGAAGTACAAAACACAGCATAATCCCCCTCCCCAAGGACTAGACAACACATAGTCTGGGAGTCAACTGGCGTTTAATGCACAAGCTCTGCTTTTATGTGTTTTTCCCATGCAAGGGAGGCAACTTCCATAATTATTACAGTGTCCAATCAGATAGTCGGTACCTCCCCCACATCTCCTCCCCTTAGCTTAACAGGTAAAATTATTAAAATGTACACACTTTTCCCCAATTCTTGGATGTACCCCAAATACAGGGGGTACACTTTTAAATGAGGGACCCCTGGTAGCCCTGTTCTGGGTGAGAAACATACTCAAAAATCACCCAGATCGGACCAGGAGTTCGGGAGTTATTGAAGGGAAAAGATTTGACCGACCGCACGGGCACAGTAGCCGAAAATAGTTCCATGAGTTCTGGCCCTGCGGTCGGTCTCAATTCACATATAAAAAGTCCCGAAAGTCTTTGTCATCCATGCTTGACTTTGCATTCGGATGAATCCCCAAGTTCTCGGGATTCATCCTACCGAATGCTGGGCTGTTCGTGCATTTTATTCGCCACTTTCCGGAGTGCTGGAGGTCTTAGCGGTGCTTGGTTAGTCGAGTATCCGATTTGAGTTCCAGACACTCGACGACCAAACACCGCTGTTCATGTGTAAGATGGCCGCTGCCACGTGTTCGGCATGCGAATGGCGTCCGCACACGAACCTCAATTACCAGCCTATGCAACATTGTTGCCTTCGGTAATGAGGAACACACGACTACACCGGGGTGGTCCCTCATTCGGTAGTTTACACGTTTTCGTGAATAATACAATGGATATAGTTTGTGAACCGATTGCCTGAACCTAACCGTCCTAATAGCAATACGGACCAAACTTCTGGAATAAAAGGGAATCATGACATGTCACACATGTCATGTGTCCTTAAGGGGTTAAGCCAAAATTTGCCAATCCTGATAATGTTTAATTCTCTGACTTTTAATCCAAAAAAGGGCAAAAAAAATAAAAAATTGAAGCAATGAGCAATTATGACACATATAGGGGGGAAGAATCCTTTTTTTACTCAATTATGACAATCAGGTTTCAACTTGGATCAACAACACAAATAAATATTATTGATACCATTGAATAATTTGTTTTTCCAAAGAAACATTCAGGACCTTTTAAAAACAAAAAACAGAATCAGATAAGACAACCTCTTTAGGCCGAGAATTCCACATCTATATTGTTCTTACGTGAAGATCCCTTTTCTTAGTTGTAAGTGAAATCGCGTTTCTTGCAGTCTCAGTGGGCGACCTCTTGTATGTACCGTTATAACAGAAGGTCACAATTACTTGGCTTTTTTTTATTATTATTTTTTAATGTTTTTATCCTTGGGCTAATGCTGCATTAACTAGATACAGAGATTTGTCATCTCACTCGCACTATCTATCCATCCACAAGTTTCTCACGGATTATCCTTAGGTGAGGACGAATGAGAGAGATAAGCTGAATATTCCTATACCTCACACAAAAACGCAGCCCAAAGTTTACTCTTGGCAGTCATAGATTATTTGTGACAGCATTAATGTGTTCCTTTTGGCAGCTTGGGCAGAAAAAATGACATACTATAAAGGGATGGGTTCAGACACAGTTGTTTCCCGTTTCCTTTGCAAACTGATTTAAAGCACTTGTAAGAAAGAACAATGCAGTTTCTTCCAAATATTTGCAGAAGAAATATCTGCTGTCTGCACCAAGGTCATAAAAATTACTTGTTACTTAGTAAAATAACCTTTCAAAATTATCACCTCCATCCGAGACACAAATCAGATTTCTATTTTCCCCTAAGTAATCAAGTTTTAAATTTCCATTTCAACTAAAACGCTAGCAGAACTCGTGTAGATTAAGGGTGAAATGGAGAGAATAAAGCCATAAAACGCTTTATAGGTGTAGTTCTGTCTCGTGGCAAATAACCGGTGAGATTTCCTCCAAGGCCAAATGCTCCTTTTCAAGTACTGGGATTTGAGGGTTTGCCGTCTGGGTTGAAGAGTTATTTTTAACGCCGCGGCTGCATAGAGAAGGCGGTGTAACATTTGGACAAGTTGAAGCCACATCAAGAGAGTGAGGAACTGAGACTTTTTCATGTGGTGAAAATTCGGGAAGAGCCGGCGCTGTTGCTAAGCTAATAAATGAATTCTCAATACCTATCAGCTGGTGAAAAATCTATCTATCGGAAGCAAAGTATGTGTTTAGTCTCGAGAAACAGGAGAAGGCCATCAAGTGTGGTTATAGAACACTTTTCAACAGGATATATACTTGTAAAAGCTATGATTATGAATCATTCGGAAGTCTTAGTTAAAACCTTGGTATGCTTTATGTTGTCCAATTTAAAGTTCTTTGTTGCAGAGTCCAAGCCCAGCACATGACGAGGTACAGAGTTAAATGGCCATGATGGCTGCCACCATGTTGTAGTATAAAATGCTCAGTGATAAAGCTCAGAAGGTTAATGTACTAACAGTAAAATATATTAAGGCCTAAAATTCAATCACTTTGAATTCCTAGTAAATCCCCCTTTAGGGGACAACCCTGTGCTGTTCATATTGTTGTCGAAGACAGTATCCTATCACCTTCTGAGTTGGATTTTCGATGGTCCGAGTGCAGCCAGTCCTCAAACTGTGTTCAGCAGAGACCATCTTTAATGATTAAATTAAAAATAATTCTCGTAAGGGTTAGTTAGTGCTGAGAGTAGAGTTATTGCTTATATAGGGTAAGGAGATTAGGGTTAGATGGTACATAGAGGGTCTCACGTAGGATTAGGTTTAGACGGTGTTTAGATATAGAATGTGACAGCAGATGAGAACCATTCGGCCCATCTAGTCTGCCCAATTTTCTAAATACTTTCATTAGTCCCTAGTCTTATCTTATAGTTAGGATAGCCTTATGCCTATCCCACACATGCTTAAACTTCTTTACTGTGTTAACCTCTACCACTTCAGCTGGAAGGCTATTCCATGCATCCACTACCCTCTCAGTAAAGTAATACTTCCTGATATTATTTTTAAACCCTTGTCCCTCTAATTTAAGACTATGTCCTATTGTTGTGGTAGTTTTTCTTCTTTTTAATATATTCTCCTCCTTTACTGTGTTATTATTATTATTATTATTGCCATTTATATAGCACCAACATATTCCGTAGCACTTTACAATATTATGAGAGGGGGGATGTAACTATAAATAGGACAATTACAAGAAAACTTACAGGAACAATAGGTTGAAGAGGACCCTGCTCAATCGAGCTTACATTCTATAGGAGGTGGGGTATTAGAAACGTTAGAAATGTTTCTATCATATCCCCCCTGTCTCGTCTTTCCTCCAAGCTATACATGTTAAGATCCTTTAACCTTTCCTGGTAAGTTTTATCCCGCAATCCATGAACCAGTTTAGTAGCCCTTCTCTGAACCCTCTCTAAGGTATCAATATCCTTCTGAAGATACGGTCTCCAGTACTGTGTACAATACTCCAAGTGAGGTCTCACCAGTGTTCTGTACAATGGCATGAGCACTTCCCTCTTTCTACTGCTAATACCTCTCCCTATACAACCAAGCATTCTGTTAGCATTTCCTGCTGCTCTATTATATAGGATCTAATGAAGGATTAAGTTCAGAGGGTGTTTAAATATATACGGTCTAACATTAGGTTTAATGGATTAGGTTTAGATGGTGTTTAGATATAGGGTCTCACGTAGGATTATGTTTAGAGGGTTACTAGATATGGGGTTTAGACAGTATCATATAGGATCTAACATTGAAATAGGTTTAGCGGTTAATATTGGTAGTTATATAGCTACTGAGGACCAGGCATGGAATAATGGTGTTGGTTTGGGGAATGCACAGTCCGCAATAGTGGTCCCAGGGACAGTCTGCTCTGTATGGTAGTATGTCAACATTCTTAGTGAAACCAATAAACAGAGAATTAGCTCTCTATAAAGAGAGTATGTGGCAATATTATCCGGTCCTATGACTCCCCACCAATGAAATGGTTAATAATTTCAGTACTGGATACATAGTATCCTACAAGCAAAGTCGAACTAAAACAAGACACAGACTCATACATTTCTACGACATATAAGATACTCGGAGTACAATGGAAAAAAGAACAGAATCCCAAAAGACATAACCACTCAATATTTTAATATATTCATTCACCTCTCGGAAATATTTCCCAGCCACGCTAAAATCGCACCTTGTAAATTGTGGCAGGATGCTGAAAAGATCCTGAAAATACATTGTTTGGGTTGGAAATTTGGAACATGTCAAAGCTGTGGAAGAATCCAAAAATTAACAAGTGCAGTGCTGGAAGGTGAGGGGGTGATATTCTGCAAGGTTGCTAATTATTTCGCTTTTTAGATGATGTCAATAAGACGGGACGTATCACTGTGTGTGTGCCTGTCGCAGTAGGAGGGGGAGCGCTCCTTTGGCGCGTGCAGAGGGTCTGCGAAAAAATAATAATTTTATGCTACGAATTTATCAGGGATAGGCCTGCGAGATCATCCGTGCATTCTTCCTGCATATTGCTGGGCCATACAAGCGCTGACCTGCTGTAGGTAGAATTTAATAAACAAATTAACGGCTATTTTATTGGGATCCCTCATGAATTGGTTATTAATACATTTATCTAATGCAGCATGTTCATTGTACCTGCTGCAGGTACAGTCTAACCACATGGGACAAATATGGTTCCTCTGACTACCTAACTAGCCAACGGTAATCTAGAAATCGTAGCACAATCGTTGTATCCCACATTTTTTTAGGGAGTTCAGGGAGGGCTTGAAAGTTGGGATTTTATATTTAAAAATAATTCATGGATGAACAAAGAATGAGGAATTTCTAATCCACCCAAAAAAAAGTCAAATTTTTTTCTGAAAATGAAACTTAGTTCAGGATCTCCAACATTTATTCATTTGTATATATCGTACATGAAAAATATTTTTTCTTTTGGACAAACAAAAAAAGTCACGAAAACGAGCTGATCAGTGTGCCTCAAAATCAACTTTTCCTGGCTTTCTCCTAACCATCAATCACCATTTCCCCCACGTCTCATCTCTTTTTTTGACTCGAAATATCAAATCCAATTAACTTATTCGGCCATCATGCTAGTTGTTTGCTCAGTTATAATTTATATGGCGATTCAGAGATTCATCCGAATTGCAGTTTGAAATAAACCGATCTGATAAAAATGATCTGTGACCTTACAATCAGAGACAAGGTACAGTGGGAAATTTACTGGAAGCTAGTGAGAGAATGAAAGTTACAGAAAATATTGTCAGAGTTATTCTCTAACACTTCAAAACCACTGTCAACTTTCAGGCCAAAAAAGGAAATAATCTATGTTTCCAGCTTAGATCTTCTGGCCTGAAATTATAAACATTAAATCCTAGACAATTCACAGTTGGGCAAATAAGCCCACATTCGTGGTGAATCATTAAGGAATCGATTAGATTATTATTTTTCTACAAATTGAAAATTGTTCTCAATAAGATGAAATTAAAATGGGGCTGGATTGATGCCAGTTGCAGGTGAAGCAGTGATTGATCCCGCGCATGCTTAAACTCCTTTACTGTGTTAACCTCTACCACTTCAGCTGGAAGGCTATTCCATGCATCCACTACCCTCTCAGTAAAGTAATACTTCCTGATATTATTTTTAAACCTTTGCCCCTCTAATTTAAGACTATGTTCTAAATATAGTCTCCTCCTTTACTGTGTTATTATTATTATTATTATTGCCATTTATATAGCGCCAACAGATTCCGTAGCACTTTACAATATTATGAGAGGGGGGATGTAACTATAAATAGGACAATTACAAGAAAACTTACAGGAACAATAGGTTGAAGAGGACCCTGCTCAAACGAGCTTAAAGACTATAGGAGGTGGGGTATTAGAAACGTTAGAAATGTTTCTATCACATCCCCCCGTCTCGTCTTTGAATATGAGTTGGGGTTCAGGGGTTCAAAGTTTCAGAGATCACAATGAGGTACATCTGCCAGAAGATTTTCTAAAGAGCTGAATGTTAGTAGAGGAGAAGGGATCTGTCGCAGGTGTTTTGGGGTTCGGGGAGATTGTGAAATAGACGTGTATGTTTAAAAGTTGACATCCCTAGCCGTTTATTGCGGCTGTTTTGAAAACTTGGTTCCAGACAACAGGGAGAATAGTTATCTAAAATCACCCAGTGAGTTACACTAATGACAATATCCTGGGAGAGAGCGTCGTCTGAATACACTTCCTATCGCAGAAAAACGTGTCCTCCCGTGTTCCACTTAATGAGTGTAGCCTCCAAGTATTGGTTAAATATTTAAGGTTAAATAAAAACATATGCATTTAAAGCAATTTTTATTATTATTTATTGTTTCTGTATTTTGTGGCTTTGCAGTTTAGGGGCTTAAAAATATTCTTGTTCATTAACATTTTGAATATCCTAGTGACCCATTTTATTGTTAAAAGTCTGTTTTCAGTCATCTGGCTGGCTAAGGGTTATGAGAACTGTAGTGCAAACATTGACATATTTGGCTTATAAAATCTATTGTTAATGCCATTTCTTGCTGTGACATTTCAGGGTTTTTCTGTAGCAGTCACTGTGAGGGTTATAAAATGTTCTGTCCGTTTATTTGATTTTCTTTTGTATCTGGGATGTGTTTACCTGCATAACATGCAAATGGGATTACAAGAAATCTATGTTGTATTCATTTTGCACGGTGGTGGTGGTGGTGGTAATTAGATTATCCGTGTTGTCATGTTCTCATTGTTCTGTCGCTATGGCTCTCTGCAGAGGTGAACGTATTTATTCCTTTCCAGACTCAGACATTTAAACTAATATTCCTGGCTTGTTCAGTACACAATGATGTGTTAATTTGATTGTTCTGCTTCAGATTTCGCTCTATCCTTATGTTAGTTTCACTCATGTATTCTATTTCTTTATAAACGCCATTGTTTGCCAGTAAAGAAAAAGATAAATCTGTCACAACATATTCTCCTTGTGCCTTTACTTTATTATTGTTTTATTTTAATTGTCACTTTGGTAATTAAGTCTATGTCCATGGACAGAAGGCTAACCGAGAATAACCAAGTAACAGCTTTTAATGTTTTTTTCAGAGAACCGACAACTAACCCTTACTCCCTTTCTAACAATTACTACCCCTGATCAATCATCCTGAGTAAACAAGGGGTGTCGTATTAGTAGATTGAATCTTGGAGCCCATTGGCCCTATGTGTGTAGATCCACATTTAGGACCAGGGATTGGCTATCATCTTGCTCTTTCTAATACAGTTACGTAGCTACATAGTTACATAGTTACATAGCTGAAAAGAGACTTGCGTCCATCAAGTTCAGCCTTCCTCACATTTGTTTTTTGCTGTTGATCCAAAAGAAGGAAAAAAACCCAGTTTGAAGCACAATTTTGCAACAAGCTAGGAAAAAAAAATCCTTCTTGACCCCAGAATGGCAATCAGATTTATCCTTGGATCAAGCAGTTATTACCCTACATTGAAAGATTATATCCTTGAATATTCTGTTCTTGCAAGTATGCATCTAGTAGCTGTTTGAACATCTGTACGGACTCTGATAAAACCACTTCTTCAGGCAGAGAATTCCACATCCTTATTGTTCTTACATTAAAAAAAACTTTCCTTTGCCTTAGACGAAATCTTATTTCTTCCAGTCTAAACTCATGGCCTCGTGTCCTATGTAAGGTCCGGTTTGTGAATAGATTTCCACACAATGGATTGTATTGGCCCCGAATATATTTGTATAATGTTATCATATCCCCTCTCAGGCGACGTTTTTCTAAACTAAATAGGTTTAAATTTGTTAACCTTTCTTCATAGCCGATATGTTCCATTCCTTTTATTAATTTTGTAGCCCGCCTCTGCACTTTTTCTAATGCCATAATATCCTTCTTTAGAACAGGTGCCCAAAATTGCACAGCATATTCAATATGGGGTCTTACCAGTGATTTATAGAGAGGCAAAATTATATTCTCATCCTGAGAATGAATGCCCTTTTTCATGCATGACAAAACCTTACTGGCCTTGGCCACTGCTGATTGACATTGCACATTGTTGCATTGTTTGTTGTCTATAACAATTCCCAAGTCCTTTTCATGTGTTGTTATCCCTAATTCGCTTCCATTAAGGGTATACGTTGCTTGTGTATTCTTTACACCGAAGTGCATAACTTTGCATTTTTCAACATTAAATCTCATCTGCCATTTGAGTGCCCAGTCCCCCAGTCTATCTAAATCCCCCCGCAGCAAAGTAATATCTTGCTCACATTGTATTACTTAACAGAGTTTTGTGTCATCTATATGAACTGGAGTCAACACATGTGACAAAACAATGCACTTTATTCTCCCAGTTACTGTCCCTGCATCGAGTAGATGGCTCTACCGAACACCGACCACCCCCCCGGCTCATTAACTTCAAATAAACCACAATCTTAAGTGCTCTCTCTCTCTGTGGCTGCCATTCATATAATCGAACAACACATGCTGGAGAAAACGGTGGCCATCTTGTCGCACGAAAGCAGGCAGTGGAACTTGGTCATCGAGAGTCTGGAACCTAGACCATCACCACTCCACTGCGCAATGAAATGGGAGAAAGGACAGAAGCACTAAGTAATTAATGATTATTTACTAACCTAGTAACCTTCTAAATACACACAGGGTGCTGGGGATTTTAGAAGCCACCCTTTATTGTTTTATTTATTTATTTTTAAGGGAGTTTACCAGCGGCTTATAACTAGTTACTGGACTTGTGCACAAATGTATTTCAGCTGGGAATTAAAAAAACAAATTCCTTTTAATCCACACCTTATCAAATTGATCCGTCCAGGATTTAGAACTCCACAGGTAGACTCTGGACGGATCAATTAATTCAGGTGCAGATTTAAAGGAATTTTATTTGTTCGTACTACCTGAAAGGCATTTCTACCTAAACGTAAATTCTATTTGAAATTACCTGGAAATCCCAACATCGTATATTCAATGAATAACTCAGGCAGAAAGCAAAATTGATCTCCTTTCTTTATATCCACATTTGCTGATTCTGGAAAAACCTGGAGATACATTTTGGACCAAACTACATTTCCGTCAAATTTCGACCAATTGTGCGTTTGGCCGAATTCCTGAAATAGGAACTGAAATGTACCTGAACTACGAAATGTGCACTACAAAACATGCCCGAGGGGTGGGTCTGTATTATTAATTCCACCTATAATGAGAAAATCAATGATTAGTGGACAGTCGCTAAATGTTGATTATATTCAAAAATCGAATGAGGAAACAAAAAGGAGAAGTACAAAAATATATATTTATATATTATATATTTAATAAATATATATTTAATATATAACTATAGATATTTTTTACTACTTATCCTGTTTTTCTCGCTTTTAGTTTTTCTCACTTAATTTGTGAACCAAATGGGGAGACAATGTTCCTGTCAGTGTACATAATCTTATACCATTCTATATATTGAAACTGATCGGCCCATTTTCTAGCCTTTTTTTGTTTATTCTCCTAATTCAGTTCCAGAATTGACAGAACCAAAATGTATCACAATGCAGAAGTCTCTTGCAGACCTAACATTTTTAACTATCATCATACTTATTATTAAGTGAAATTGGAATAGAAGGCTCCGTGAATAATACATCAAACGTTAGTGGACATCTGGACAAAAAGAACGATGAAAGTAATTACTCAGAGGACAAGGAGACAAAGAGTTGACTCTGTTGAGGCACCAAGACTTTGCAGAGATTCCTCATGTACAGGCTACTGTCAGCATTTTAACTGTTCTTCTGTATTATTACCCAAATAAAAATATTCTGCATCGTTCTCATAACAAAATATTATAATTAATGGGTTGTTGTTTTTTTTTCTTTTTTTTTTTTTTTGAGAAGTATTCTAAGACTCTACAGATCCCTCAGGACTGGTATTTCTGACATCCCTGGGTTAAACGTCCAAGTTTCCGAAGCTTCACGAGAGGAGAGGCTGCATCCACTAATTTTAAATCTAGTCTATTTCTGACAGCTAGGACATTGTATTGTATCTTATTTTCCACTGAGCAGGTGTTGGTCACCAGAATAACTGTCTGGAAATGGAACATCTGGTATGAACATCACATGCTATTAGTACCAAATCCACACAGGAGCTGAATTCAATGACACTAGGGAATTACAATGAAGAAAATGAGTGTCTGACTTGGGACAGACATGAGATTATCCTCAGTACAATAAGGATCCAATAACCAGCCAGGTTTTACTGTAAGTTGGAAAATGCAGATCTTAATGTCTTATGTTTCTGCTTCAAACAAAATATGAGTTTAATAATAAGCATGAATCTGAATCGGGGCCTCCACATCAGATCTTAAATGGTCACTCCAACCAAAAAAATGTGTTTTCATAAAACATTGGTTAAATCAGAACAAGTATGCGCTGTCCCTGAACCTAGTCATTCTGCGGTATAGCAATCCCTTCTCCCAGATAAACGGCTCTCCCTCCAACCCTGTTTGACTCTGGGCCACCCTAGCTCTATACTGTTGGAGGGAAGGGTCAGAGGTTACTTCTTGCCCCAACTTGGCATCGGTATCCCAGGGTAAGGAGGCCAGTGCAAGGGCACGTGTGCCTACCTGAACCTCAGAGTGTGAGCTGTCCTGTATGGTGTGGGCTTGTTGTTGAGTTGTCACCAGGGAGGCCTCCTCGGGATCGGTGGTGGGCATGTAGGTGCCCAGCAGTACATCTGCTGGCAGGTTATTCATGAGGCCGACTTCCACCATCCTGTGTCCAGCGCCCCAGTCGAGGTGAACTTGGGCTATGGGTAGGCGGTGAACGGCTCCCCCGGGCTACCCAGACAGCGATGGGAATCCTTCTCCCCCTTCTTCAATGCCCTAAATTTCCTGCGGTATGCCTCCGGGGTCACTGCATACCTCACTAGTAGGACCTGCTTCACCACAGCATAATTCTGCAGCTCGTCCTCGGACACGGCTCGGTAGACATCTGCAGCTTTCCCCGTGAGCTTCCCTGTCAAAAGGGGAACTCAGTCTGCTTGGGCTATGCTATGCAGTATGCATAGATGTTCAAAATCTTGCAGAAATTCAACAATGCCCTCCTCGGATTCAGCAAAAGTTGTAAAAGCATTGTAGTGAAACTTGGACATTATTTTTGCAGTTGCCGGCCCTCTTTGGGGACATTTTTCCTGCCTGCTGTTCATGGGGTTGTGCGGATTTCGCCCCATTTTCTCGAGCCAAGATGTATGCTTGAGACTCTGATAAGGTCCTGGCCAAGATTTCTGCTTAAGGAGGTTTCTGCATAATAGGCAAGGCACTGGGCCATTTATTTGTCGAGGGCATTCTTCTCGTCCTACAGCTGTGGTACAGCAGAATCACTGCTTAGCAGATCGTCCTCCATGAGGACGGCAATTAGATCTGCCTTGGGTCTATTGCCGCCCGATTGCCCTCTGGCTTCCAGCAACTCTTGTAACATTTGTCTCTTTAAGTTTGTGTAGTCCATGGATTGATTCGGCTCACGAACGCTGGTTCCGTTCGGCTGGGAAGTACAATCCCGTTGCTTGCCACCAGTTGTAACCTGACCAGTTACCTCCACTAATCCCTTCTTGCAGCCACTCAGGAACCACTTAAAAATATACAGAGACCCATTTCCTCCCCCCATTGACTGGACGAGACACAGCTCTGGAGGTACAACACACTTTATTGAGCCACACTTGGCTTTTATGCATAGCCCCATGCAAGGGGTCTTTAACACACACAAACAGGGGTCGTATCCCAGGATCCTCTACCCTATGGAGCCCAAGCACGGGAACAGGGGGATTGCAGTCCCTTTGTCTCCCAAATATGGAAAGCCGGCCACTAAGGCGAGGGGTCTCCCACCCAGGACGACAGGTGGGTCGTCATCCCAGGAGCCTCTGTGCCTGGGAGCTAAGGGGCAGGAAAAGAGACCATCCCTTTGTCTCCCAGGCACAGAAAAGCCCAGCAAACTAGCCAGTGCCCCAAAAGTGTCCCCACCAACCTCAGGCGACCTTACATTGACACATTCCCTGACCAATCTCCATTCACGATGTTCTTGTGCTGAAACCTGCAAGGGAAGCATCTCCCTTCGGGTATGAATGCTCCCCCTGGTTGGCGTTCGTCTATACGAAATGGTGGCCACCCAGGGGAGCACTCATTAATTACTTCCCTTGCTGTTTCCCACTTATGTTTCCAGTGCAAACATTGTGATTTCACACTTATGTTGCATGTGTGAACGTTCTGATTAATTGGTGAGAACGTTCTAATGGGGCACCGGGATGGTTCCTGTTAGGGAGACAAAGGGGTTCCGTTTGTATGAATGCTCCCGAATGGGAAAATAGGGTATAGGACACGAAGTACACGAAGAAACACATAAAACCAAGGGAAACACAAGAAAAGGCAGTGGTGCCGCCACACAGACACCTTGTTATACACAATGCTGAGTACAGACATCGGGTTTTACACAATGCTGAGTACAGACATCAGGTTTTACACAATGCTGAGTACAGACATCAGGCTTTACACAATGCTGAGTACAGACATCAGGTTTTACACAATGCTGAGTACAGACATCAGGTTTTACACAATGTGAGTACAGACATCAGGCTTTACACAATGCTGAGTACAGACATCAGGTTTTACACAATGCTGAGTACAGACATCAGGCTTTACACAATGCTGAGTACAGACATCAGGTTTTACACAATGCTGAGTACAGACATCAGGCTTTACACAATGCTGAGTACAGACATCAGGCTTTACACAATGCTGAGTACAGACATCAGGCTTTACACAATGCTGAGTACAGACATCAGGCTTTACACAATGCTGAGTACAGACATCAGGTTTACACAATGCTGAGTACAGACATCAGGTTTTACACAATGCTGAGTACAGACATCAGGCTTTACACAATGCTGAGTACAGACATCAGGTTTTACACAATGCTGAGTACAGACATCAGGCTTTACACAATGCTGAGTACAGACATCAGGCTTTACACAATGCTGAGTACAGACATCAGGCTTTACACAATGCTGAGTACAGACATCAGGTTTTACACAATGCTGAGTACAGACATCAGGCTTTACACAATGCTGAGTACAGACATCAGGTTTTACACAATGCTGAGTACAGACATCAGGCTTTACACAATGCTGAGTACAGACATCAGGCTTTACACAATGCTGAGTACAGACATCAGGTTTTACACAATGCTGAGTACAGACATCAGGCTTTACACAATGCTGAGTACAGACATCAGGTTTTACACAATGCTGAGTACAGACATCAGGCTTTACACAATGCTGAGTACAGACATCAGGCTTTACACAATGCTGAGTACAGACATCAGGCTTTACACAATGCTGAGTACAGACAGTCACAGTGCTGAATGCATACACCAAGTTTTACACAATGCAAAGTACGATGATGCTAAATGTAGACAGTCACAAAATTTCACCATGAACTGAATGCCATTTTATCAGATAGTCATTGGCTATTTTCTGGTTTTATTCGTAGATTGCCATAGAAAGCCAGAGATTTTATGAAAGATGTGATCATGATTTTTCATTCATAAAAACTAATTTTTATACATATCTCTCTCTAATTTACATAATCTGTTGGTGAGTTTTAATAGTCGAGGCAGTATTTAAATTGTAATTTTGTGATCTGTCCCATAAATCTGTCTCCATTGAAATGGTATCTTCCCTACAATCTAGTGAGTTCAAGGCATGTTTTATTATAAGATGTTGGCATACATCGCTAGAGGTCCATAGAAGTTATGTGAGATCAAAAGTACAAGACGGCCCATCCTGTCACTCATGACACAAACTGAATACCATCTGCACCAATCTGTTGGAAGATGTTTAACGTTGAGCAGCTGGCATTTCGACTGCCAACTTCTCACTTTTAAGTAAACCGAGATTGCACTGCTGCACCCTTTGGTCATCCAAGGCGAAATGTCTTTCATTCCAGATTCTCCCTGTGGTGGGTCAGAGTTGTCTTGATGTATTCCTTCTGAGCATGAAGGGAGAGCATAGAATGTGTTTATTGGTTGAAGAACAAAACGTATGTTTATTAAATAATTCTATTGCAACCTCTTAATATGAGCTGCATGCCAACATACCACTTTTATAGCGCCTGGCCCACACTCAGCCACGATGACCTGCTTAGTCATGTTTATCCATCGATTCTGTAATGCTAAGACGCAGACAGACTATCAGTAGAGTTTGTTTTCTTTGAATAATTGCTGAGATTTTAACAACAGTCAAGCCTTTTCTTTAGATGAAATCAGAATAAAAAAATGATCTCCCACCAGCAGACGAGTCATCTGCAGGATAAAGACACAATCACTCCATCCTTCCAAACACATCCCGATGTTATCTTGACCTTACAGTGTGAATAACATGTTTATCATCAATCAGCCAAAATGTAACTTCTTTTCTTTCTTTTTTTTTCTTTTTGACCTAATTTTTCTGCTTACCTTCCGTTCAGTCAGTTTATTTAGTGGGGCTGAGGTAATGAGATAATAGCTAAAGCACACACACGAAAAAATTAAATAAAAAAATACAGCACGTACCTGAAAAATGAATTCCAAAACAAATCCGGTGGTGGTGTCTTTATCTGGAAAACAAATAATACAGAGATTGCAGACTTAGTGGAAATTTCACTTCTTGTGATTTGGCGACACCAGGGTCCATAACTCAAGCTGACAGGAGAATGCCTATAGATGTACTTGGCCTGAGCTATTTCCTACCTGTTAGTAACCTGTTAGCCTTATTTGACCCATTTTTGCTCCCAAAATCAATCTACCTGTCAAGATGCTAAAGCAGGTTTTTACGATTCCCACAGCACTGCATCTACCAGCTGGTCACTGCATTCGGCAAGGCAGGTGATTGTCCTGCCATCGTTAACCTGTTAGTTGTAATTAATATATGTGACACAGCATACCCTCTGAGTTAACCAACAATATGCTCAGAGACATGCTAGCAGAAACTGGGGTGAGGGTCGTGTGACCTCTTTATGATAAGATCTTACAATATCCAAGAGCTCATATTGCAGACTCTACACAATTCTTGGTTTAGGGAATATAATTAGTGCCCGTTAAGAGGAAATATTATGTATACCAGATCAAGCAGAAATACCAACACATTTAAATTTAACTTAGACTTACCACTGAGTTGGTAACTTAGCTAAGATGCGTTTTACCAACTCCTAAACTTCAAAATATCTGGTGAATATCCTGGATGTAGGTATATATAATATATTATGATGAATTCAATATTAAAACATAAAATAGACTAAAATAGCTTAGCGGTAAAAGGCGCTGAATTGAAGAATTATCCAATGTTGGCCTAAGTCATGCTTTTGATTTAGCGCATTTCACTATTTACTGAATAAACTCAAATGCCTCAACTATGGGGAGGCGAATGCTGGATCACCAGCTGTAGTGGACTACAAAGCATTCCTGGCTGGCTATGGGAGATGTAGTCCCATGCAGGAGGGCTTCCCGAGGTAATTTGTCCATTTCCCATCTTTTTATTTAAATAAGAATAATTGCAGTGGAATTCCTTATGCTCCTAATCAGATAAATGTCATGTGGAAACAAGTTTCAAATATGGAATTATTTAAAATTAAATGATTTAAGTTGAACATTGTTCCTCTCCTGTTTGATTATCCACCTCATTCCTTCTTTCTCACCATCCGTCATTGACATCAGTCCACATTTTACACCACTTTGTTCTTCTACCAAACAGTCTTTTCCACTCAAATCTTTTCCATTTACATGTAATTCTCCCTTCTTCCTCACAGCTTGTTCTCCTTGTAAATCCTTCTCATATTATATGTTTCATTTGCTTGAAAAACTTTAGGAGAACCAAGACACGGTATGATATCATCATCTGACAGAGCAACACAGCATGGAATGATACTATCATCTAATGGAGTAACAAGGCACGATATGATATCACCATCTGGCAGAGCAACACGCCATGGAATGATATTATCATCTAACGGAGTATAAGGCATGGTATGATATCACCATCTGATGCAGTAACAAGGAATGATATGATATCACCAACTGATGGAGTAACAAGGAATGGTATGATATCACCATCTGATGAAGTAACAAGGAATGGTATGATATCACCCTCTGATGAAGTAACAGGGAATGGTATGATATCACCAACTGATGGAGTAACAAGGAATGATATGATATCACCATCTGATGAAGTCACAAGGAATGGTATGATATCACCATCTCATGAAGTAACAAGGAA
Organism: Pelobates cultripes; assembly: GCA_933207985.1. Classification (NCBI taxonomy): domain Eukaryota; kingdom Metazoa; phylum Chordata; class Amphibia; order Anura; family Pelobatidae; genus Pelobates; species Pelobates cultripes. The sequence continues at coordinate 2,393,805 of OW240916.1, forward strand.
TGGTATGATATCATCATCTGATGAAGTAACAGGGAATGGTATGATATCACCAACTGATGGAGTAACAAGGAATGGTATGATATCACCAACTGATGGAGTAACAAGGAATGGTATGATATCACCATCTGATGAAGTAACAAGGAATGGTATGATATCACCATCTGATGGAGTAACAAGGAATGGTATTATATCACCATATGATGGAGTAACAAGGTGGTATGATATCACCATCTGATGGAGTAACAAGGAATGGTATTATATCACCATCTGATGGAGTAACAAGGCATTGTATGATATCACCATCTGATGGAGTAACAAGGCATGGTATGATATCACCATCTGACAGAGTAACAAGGAATGGTATGATATCACCAACTGATGGAGTAACAAGGAATGATATGATATCACCATCTGACAGAGTAACAAGGAATGGTATGATATCACCATCTGATTGAGTAACAAGGAATGGTATGATATCACCAACTGATGGAGTAACAGGGAATGGTATGATATCACCATCTGATGGAGTAACAAGGAATGGTATGATATCACCATCTGATGGAGTAACAAGGAATGGTATGATATCACCATCTGATTTGATATGCTGGTTCCAGGGACAACTTTGTTTTGAGTTTACAGTTCCATTAAAGAACTAAAAAAAAAACACCTGTTACACCTGTTGTCATCTCAACCAATGTTCCACATAAATTTCATTAACTCCATTCCTTTCTCCAGCTATTGACAAGTCCTTGGTTCCTGTAGCAACTGTTGTGTAAAGGCCAAATATTAACTTTCTGATTGGCAGATAGCTCGGGCTTTGCAAGAACAAGGGAAGTGCATTGTTATTTCCTAACATTTAAAGGGTTCTCACAAATAAAGAACAGTGTATTTAGTAAACACAGACTTCTGCCCCTTAGCTATTATAGCAATGTATCACAGACTTTAAAAGTTGTTAGAAGAACATTTAAAAAATCTAAATTCTATGGCTTGGAAAGAGCTCCCGTCAAACTCCCGACATCCACTGCCTGCATGATTTCTCTATTCTCCAAGCATTATAGACCACAGCAGCTTTAAAGGGACATTGACATTTATTTTGAGATTAAACTATATTTACAGTCACTTTTTTAGCTTCATACTTCTGTAAGGCAATGAAACCTATTGCATGCCTGAATATAACTTACCATCCACCACCAACCCTTCCATAAATTGACACCAGACCACTAAATAAGCAGAAAAGGGCTTGGCCACAGCTTTATTAATTAAACCAATTGTAGGCATAAATCATTCCTAAAATAAACCACTGCCGGCTGGAGGGCAGGTTCTTTCCAACCAGAGTTTGATTTCTGTTCACCTCCCATGGTAAGAACCCCCTCTACCAATGCTCTTACACTGAGTCACTCCTTCCTATAAGTGCTGGCCAGGATGAGCTTCCTCCACAGCAGCCTGTTTGTAACCTTACAGCATCCTCTCAATTCCCTTCTGTAATCCCGTATGAAATATGTCAAGATCAATGTCATGAAGATAAACCCCGTCCTGTCTCATGAGGTGCCATTTCTCCCCCTAGCTCAAAATGACGAACAACCACTTCCCAAGAGCCTACGCACCAACTGTGACTCTGTGCAATTCAACTTGTACCTAGCCTTTTCCATTATCTATGGAGACCCACCCTGGATGGAGAACATCTGACCAAACCAATGTTACATGAGAAAACAAAGTGAAATTCCTAGCCAAATCCATCTTTATAAAAAAAGGGGGTTAGGATCAGCGCTTGGTGCTATACAGGGCGGTAAGTGAAGCTGCAACCTATGGGTATGAGGTTCCCTCCAACGTCCTCAAGAAAGAAATGGCAAAAAACACAATGATAGGTCGCGCTATACAAAAAGTGAAAGGATAAATATAAATAAATACATAAATAATAGAAAAATTATATAAATATATATATATACATTGACTCACATATAAAAAAAACAGAGAATAAAAGATAAAAATGTACATAAAAGTCCCGATATATGGTAAAATACTTGTAAGTTCCAATGTATGGTAAAATTCTTGTAAGTTCCAATAGGATAATGCAGGCTTGATGATGAAATCAATGGGAAGTTTAGATCTTCTATAGCTGGGGGAATCTTGACTCAATGTCGAACATATAAGTAGAAGAAAAAGAGAACTCCAATAGTGTAATTCTGTGATGGAATTGATAAAATAAGGAGTAAGGGAGGTATTTCACTCACCTATCCAAGAGCGTGTACTCGCTCTAGTGTAGTTGGTATTCAGTGGCGTTGACCCCCCAATTTATCTGAGCTTTTAAAATACAAAGCTAAAAAAGGAGACCCTCCACAACTCCCTATTATTTTAGATTTTAATAATAAAAATAAAATTTAAAAAAAAAATATAAACAAACACTGGCACATTCTGAAACAGGACGACCTTTTAAAGGATCAAGTTCCAGACAAACCCAATGTTATTTTTAGAGGAGCCCCTAATTTTAGATCAATTTTAACTAGAAATTACACTAAAAAAAACGTTCATCACAATGAACATTTTTTATCTAAACCTAAAGGGTTCTTTAAGTGTAATACATGTATCGTGTGTAGAACCACAAAAGGTACTACAAACTCAAAAACTACTCACTTCTCTTCCACTAGAACTAAAATCTCCTACCCCATTAAAGATTTCATTGGATGTAACACTAAAGGCGTTATATACCTTTTAGAATGCCCATGTGGATTACAATACGTGGGCATGACCAAAAGATGCCTTAAAGTGAGACTGGCAGAACACTGCCGTAACATTAAGAGAGGCTATGATAAACACTCAATCTCCAAACATTTTATCAGCCACAATAAAGACCCGACTCTTTTAAAAGCAACAGGGATAGAACAAGTTACCCTTCCTTGGAGAGGTGGAGACATCACAAACATTTTAGGAAAAAGGGAAATGTACTGGGTTTTCCAATTGAAAACTCTTGCCCCAGAAGGACTTAACGCCGAATTCGACCTTTTTAACTTCTTATAATAACTATTTTTATTATTTTCTTCCACCATTAAATACTTTTCAATACTTCAGTCATTTTAATATCTGTACTTTTCCTTTTTCCTTTTTGATTTACATGTCCGACTATTTATGTATTTCCTTTTAATTAGCCCTTTATTCACCCTCCTTCTATGTATTAACACATCTTCTATTCATTTAAATCTTTTATTTTCCATTCTTTCCATTTTATTTCTTTTCCACATAGTATGCTTTGCATATCCATACATCTCTTTGTTTTATATCCCTATTTTCTTCTCTTCTTTTCGTTTTTCCTCCTTTATATTTATATTTATTTTTATTCACTTTTATATACATTTTACTCCTATATTGTTTATACATTTTATTAGTCTCTTTTAGTCTTTTATTTCCTCTTCTTCTTTTTCTGCAATCATACTTCAACTTTTCCTGCTGATATCTAGACTCTCTTTATACATATTCTCTGCTTTTATTCCACGTTTTTTTGTTTTTTTCTTTATTTTCCCCTAATCTGAGCTGTGCCCCGTTAGGCACTACATTTCCCATGGTGTTCGGCGCCTAGACACGTGATCGCGTCGGCGATCACGTGCCTCATACATACACTTGCCGGCACAGGACGGAGACGTGCCTTCTGTAGCCGACCTCCGTCCTGCTACTACATTCCCCATAAGCCTCCTCCCCACCACGTGACCGCGTAGGGTCACACACCCTATTCCCAACCACGTGACCGCGAGTGATCGCGATCACGTGCTCCTCACCCTTCTTCCTCTTTCCGGTCTCCCTGTACGCTCAGTAGAAAACTATATTTCCCAACAAGCATTGGGATACACCATGTGATCGCGGCAGCTCGCGATCACATGACAATCTATTCTATCTTCAAGTACTACCATAAACACTCGTTTTTGAAAAATTTATAAAGTTTTGAGTTGTACTTTTAATCATATATCCATGTTCTTATTATATTTATGTTTTTTAATATTTTTATTATATTCTCATTGTAATGATGACGTCATTTTGGCGCCAAAATTCAAATAACCATGTATCTCCTAAGTTTATATAAACTTCTATGTACCAGGTTAACACCCATTATTGCCAATTGATAAAGCCCTGTGTGGCGAAACGCGTTTTGGCTATTGCTATATATTTTTACTGTATTAATAAAGGAATATTGGCCTTTTTACTATTTATTTGCCATATACCTTTTATTTCATCTTTATCTATTTATTTTTTAACCTGGTTACACGTTACTTTGGAGCAGACCATCGTTCAAAGAATCCTAAGTGGGGATTGTACCACCTACGCCATCAAACTGAGCAGTATACCCTGCTCAGATAAATTGGGGGGTCAACGCCACTGAATACCAACTACACTAGAGCGAGTACACGCTCTTGGATAGGTGAGTGAAATACCTCCCTTACTCCTTATTTTATCAATTCCATCACAGAATTACACTATTGGAGTTCTCTTTTTCTTCTACTTATATGTTCGACATTGAGTCAAGATTCCCCCAGCTATAGAAGATCTAAACTTCCCATTGATTTCATCATCAAGCCTGCATTATCCTATTGGAACTTACAAGAATTTTACCATACATTGGAACTTACAAGTATTTTACCATATATCGGGACTTTTAAATCCACCAAATGCATATGATCTAGGTCATTGCCACCCGCATGAATAACCAAAACAACAGGGCTTCAAACCACCCAATATAAGGACCAAGCTTCCTGGAAGAGCTGTGCCCAACGATGCCCCGGTCTCCATGCCTAAGGAGACAAGCAACCTGAAATGTCAGACCCATGTTCCAACCATAAGAACACTCACTGTACGCCGGCCAGCCCAATAAATGTAAGAATTCCCCAGCAACCAAATCATCAAGAGAATGGAACCTGCAAGAGATTACAGAAAGTGAGGTTACATATACAACCCACCTCCCTACCATGCACATCTGCTTCCTGGAAAACTCCAGCTGTTGAGCCACCAAAGAAGCACCTATCCTAAAGTAGTGTGATGCAAAGTCCTTATTGTCCAAACCCGCCTAACGCAGGCACCTGTGAAAAACTTTAACAAACTGAAACCTACTGAGAGGAGAACCATCATCATGCAACAAAAAGGAGATCTGATGTCTCATGCCTAATTACCGCAGCCATGGTCCCAGGTAAACTCCTCCAATTTTACCAGCAACTCAGACATCTGGGGGGCCAGCCATGAGTAAACTCTATTCTTTCCACAGAGGAAGGTGTAAAGATCAGGACTGGAAAGGTGGAGCAGGAGTGGTAAGTTGCAACATTTATACCCTTTAAAAAACCTACATTATCCAATCCCCTACCGTCCAATAAAGGCACACAAGGTAGTCATGGCCCAACTCACCTAAATGGTGCATTGGGCTCCCTTTAACTGGGAATTATTCCTAATACTCTATAAAGGAGTTAAACCCACCAGAATCACAACTTGTTAGGAGCAGGGTTTATGGGAGAAGGAAAACACAGCCATAAATCCTCCAGGATTGGCAGAAAGATCAAAGACATTTTTAAATTACCTAATTAGTTTTGCAGCTAAAGCATGGGATTTTCTGCAATTTAGCAATTTACTAACAATTAACATTTAGAAATGAAAATAATTCCTGCATTTTTATTTTATTTTCATTTTTATCAATGAATTATTTCTACAAACATTGAAAGATTGGGTGGCTTATACACGCAAGATCACACAGGCAAGCAGTTACGTTGGTGATTTCGATCCTTGGCTTATAATACAAGATTATCTCAGCAGTTCTATAAAAATAAAAACAAATGTAGATTGTATTAAATAATCAGCATGATGGTAATAATACCACTCAGGATATTAGGATCTTGTCTGGGCATGAAAGTAAACAGCACAACAGGTATATTTAGGAGAGCAACGCATGTTTTCTGTCATCAATCAGCTAAGAAGAAACAGACTGAAAAAATATTGCAAAACCATTGCATCACTAAATGGCGTTCGAGGTCGAAGGCAGCATCCCTTCCCATTATAGCCAGTAAAGCTATTGCTTAGGACAATCTGTAAGTAAATAGTGAGAGATAGTACCATAGGTAGTGTCGATGATGGGAGGATACTATCCTCTAGATCCTCCAGATATTGCAATAAACCAAGAGGTTGACTGTTAAACATGCCTAGAACACAGAGATGGAAATATTTTGCATAATTGTGTATCTTTTATATTACTTGATTTAAAAAAATTGTGTCAGTGTAACGGATCACCTGGCACCCCGACTGGGTACCTCAGTTGAAGGATGCTCCTAGCACTTCCTCAGGGCTCCAAGCACTCCAGCCGACAACATAACAACCGTAGACTCCTCCAGAGAGCAGGACAGGAACAAGCTCTTACAAGAGCTTAGTAGTGATTTAGCAAGGGACTATGCAGAGCATAGCAATCCCTTGTAGCAGATCCCCAAATAAGAGACGAGACTCCAAATTGAGGGTGAAGTAGAACTGGACTTTTATTCAAACACTCTGCTTTTATGCCCATTCTACACGCATAGTACCGCCCACAGGGTTTTGAAGTACAACCAATAAATACGTACAATACACTCAGGCACTCCCACACAAAATCCTCCCCTCTACCTGTGATATGATTACTGAACACAATGGGTTAATGTAATTATCACAGGCAGAGAAATACAGTTTTTACACATACACTGTAACTTTAATGTAACGGCACCCCCAGGCATTGAATCTGCCAAACGCTGGGCAGAAAAGCACGAACAAGCTAGGGTTAGGGATAGCATCAGTATTGGTGTTCGAGTTAGTATTAGTGTTAGTGTCAGTATTAGTGTTAGCATTAGGGATAGTGTCAGTATTCGTGTTAGTGTCAGTATTTGTGTTAGGGTTAGTGTCAATAGTGTAAGTGTCAGTATTAGTGTTAGGGTTAGTTTCAGTATTAGTGTTAGCATTAGGGATAGTGTCAGTATTCGTGTTAGTGTCAGTATAAGTGTTAGGGTTAGTGTCAATAGTGTAAGTGTCAGTATTAGTGTAAGGGTTAGTGTCAGTATTAGTGCTAGGGTTAGGGATAGCATCAGTACTGGTGTTCAAGTTAGTATTAGTGTTAGTGTCAGTATTAGTGTTAGCATTAGGGATAGTGTCAGTATTCACGTTAGTGTCAGTATTAGTGTTAGGGTTAGTGTCAATAGTGTAAGTGTCAGTATTAGTGTTAGGGTTAGTGTCAGTATTAGTGTCATTAGTAGTGCTAGGGTTAAGGATAGCGTCAGTATTGGTGTTCAAGTTAGTATTAGTGTTAGTGTCAGTGTCAGTATTAGTGTTAGCATTAGGGATAGCATCAGTATTAGTGTTAGCATTAGGGATAGTGTCAGTATTGGTGTAAGTGTCAGTATTAGTGTTAGCATTAGGGATAGCGTCAGTATTGGTGTTCGAGTTAGTATTGGTGTTAGTGTCAGTATTAGTGTTAGGGTTAGTGTCAGTATTAGTGTTAGCATTAGGGATAGTGTCAGTATTGGTGTTAGCGTTAGTATTAGTGTTAGTGTCAGTATTAGTGTTAGGGTTAGTGTCAGTATTAGTGTTAGCATTAGGGATAGTGTCAGTATTGGTGTTAGCGTTAGTATTAGTGTTAGTGTCAGTATTAGTGTTAGCATTAGGGATAGTGTCAGTATTGGTGTTAGCGTTAGTATTAGTGTTAGTGTCAGTATTAGTGTTAGGGTTAGTGTCAGTATTATTGTTAGCATTAGGGATAGTGTCAGTATTGGTGTTAGCGTTAGTATTAGTGTTAGTGTTAGTATTAGTGTTAGGGTTAGCATTAGGGATAGTGTCAGTATTGGTGTTAGCATTAGCATTAGTGTTAGTGTCAGTATTAGTGTTAGGGTTGGCATTAAGGATAGTGTCAGTATTGGTGTTAGCATTAGTATTAGTGTTAGTGTCAGTATTAGTGTTAGGGTTAGCATTTGGGATAGTGTCAGTATTGTTGTTAGTGTCAGTGTTAGGGTTAGTTTCAGTATCAGTGTTAGTGTCAGTATTAGTGTTAGAGTTAGTGTCGGTGTTAGCATTCAGTACTAGTGTTAGCATTAGGGATAGTGTCAGTATTGGTGTTAGCGTTAGTATTAGTGTTAGTGTCAGTATTAGTGTTAGGGTTAGTGTCAGTGTTAGTATTAGTGTTAGTGTCAGTATTAGTGTTAGGGTTAGTGTCAGTGTTAGCATTCAGTAATAGTGTTAAGGTTAGTGTCAGTATTAGTATTAGGCTTAGTGTTTGTATTAGTGTTATGGTTAGTGTCAGTATTGGTGTTAGCGTTAGTATTAGTGTTAGTGTCAATATTAGTGTTAGCATTAGCATTAGTGTTAGTGTCAGTATTAGTGTTAGGGTTAGCATTAAGGATAGTGTCAGTATTGGTGTTAGAGTTAGTATTAGTGTTAGTGTCAGTATTAGTGTTAGGGTTAGCATTAGGGATAGTGTCCGTATTGTTGTTAGTGTCAGTGTTAGGGTTAGTTTCAGTATCAGTATTAGTGTTAGAGTTAGTGTCGGTGTTAGCATTCAGTATTAGTGTTAAGGTTAGTGTTTGTATTAGTGTTATGGTTAGTGTCAGTATTAGTGTTAGGGTTAGTGTCAGTGTTAGCATTCAGTATTAGTGTTAAGGTTAGTGTCAGTATTAGTATTAGGGTTAGTGTTTGTATTAGTGTTATGGTTAGTGTCAGTATTGGTGTTAGCGTTAGTATTAGTGTTAGTGTCAGTATTAGTGTTAGCATTAGGGATAGTGTCAGTATTGGTGTTAGTATTAGTGTTAGTGTCATGACCGGTGTATAGTCGCCATATGGGCAGTCGGAACCTAGGACAAAACCCCCACATACCTAACCCAATAACACACTGACACTAGGGTATATGGGTAAAATTGTCCACAGCTTTTATTAACCATTATAATAATAAAGATAATAAGTTTATTAGTAATAACAATTATAATAATATAATAATAATTTAACATATAAACATGGGTCATTGCCCCCATACTCCGCCCTCGCATCCGCATCCTTCTTTTAATATGACGGGCAATGACCCCAACATACTAACACATATATATCTCTAACAATTTGCAACCTTACTCCAACATAACAATTTAAGTGCCAACCATAAATAACCACAGCAGGGGTACCGGATACCCCTACCCCACCAGGTTCTGAGCCACCTCCAGGACTTGAAACCTACCAACCACCAGTGACCACAATTTCCATGTCTGTGACGTTCCTCATGGGAGCCTATTTCCTCTTCCTTGGTGCTGTGACAAAACGGGATACCCTCATTTAACTCAAAAACCCAGGGAGGGTGGGTGGGACAAACTCAATCAGGTAGGAAATTAAATGTGCTCTATCCAAAATGGCTACCTCCTTAAGTAGACCAACCCCTTACTCCCACAACCCACCAGTCCTGGCCGGCTCCTCCTAAGCCCGCCTCCTAACCCCTGTCAAGGCCCTCCTCCGCTAAGCTGTGCTTTGGCTCCTTGGGGCTACAGTATTAGTGTTAGGGTTAGCATTAGGGATAGTGTCAGTATTGTTGTTAGTGTCAGTGTTAGGGTTAGTTTCAGTATCAGTGTTAGTGTCAGTATTAGTGTTAGAGTTAGTGTCAGTGTTAGCATTCAGTATTAGTGTTAAGGTTAGTGTTAGTATTAGTGTTATGGTTAGTGTCAGTATTGGTGTTTGGGTTAGTATTAGTGTCAGGGTTAGTGTCAATATTGGTGTTAGTCTTAGTGTCAGTGTTAGCATTAGGGTTAGTGTCAGTATTGGTGTTAGTGTCAGTATTAGTATTAGGGATAGTGTCAGTATTGGTGTTAGTGTCAGTATTAGTGTTAGGGTTAGTGTCAGTATTGTTCACTGGAGTACATACCGCCCTGTGATCCGGGTATGTACGCCAGTCTGGAGCTGGCCACCTCAGGGCCCCCCCAACGCTGGCAGTGGTGTCACCAGGTAGGCAGGCACGCAATGGAGCAATCTCCCCTGAACGCTCTCTGCCCAGCTCCCTCGCGCGCACCGCAGTGATGCCGGAGCCGGAATATGACGTGTGTGTTAGAGTTAGTGTCAGTGTTAGCATTAGGAATAGTGTCATTAATTGTGTTAGAGTTAGTGTCAGTGTTATTGTTATAGTTAGTGTCAGTGTTAGGATTAGGGTTAGGGTCAGTATTAGTGTTAGAGTTAGTGTCAGTATTAGTGTTAGTGTTAGGGTCAGTATTAGTGTTATAGTTAGTGTGGCAAACCTAGTCACTTGGACTATAACCAGAGACTATATCTTTAAGGGTTGCCTATAGGTCTGGGGAGATATGTACTTTACTCTGTATGTTGTATGCTACATGTATTGTCTGAATTGCCTGTATTTGCCATCTGCCGAATGCAAATGGCGGTTTGTATGGGGATTTTCTTTCGTTTCACGAACGGCACTTTGGAGGGCCGTTCGTGAACCGAACGCAATACCCCTAATAGCCCACACACTTAGAGGCGTGTGGCGCTGGTTAACCGATTGCAACAATGTTGCAATCGGTAATTAGAGGCTCTCCTGGGTGGCCGTCGTTCGACTACCGACCATGCGGCGGTCGGCCATCTTGGATCCTTTGTTCCCTCAGCGGTGCTAGGTCGTCGAGTGCATGGTACTAAAAATGGCCACTCGACAGCACGAACACCGCTGAGCCTCCAGGACGTTCGGGAGTTTCGGGCCATTCGGTATTTTGTTCCCTAAAAGCAATCGGTTCTTTTTATATGTTTTATAAGAAATGTGTTTTTCGTGCGGCGTTTGGTTATTTTAGCTGGGATCTGAGCGGTAATCTCACGAATGATGCGCTCAGACCCCAGCTATCTACCGAACGTCCATTCGTGTAAATCCACCGCATATTCACCAAGTTATGGATTTTTGTGTGAATTGTCGGTTCTGCTGCACGAGGGGATAATCCACTTAACGGTGGGTTCTGGGAAGAGGACCCCTCTCGTGCAGCAGTGCCTGATGGGAGAAATATGCTGTAATGTAAGTCCCCCATGTAGTCCCCTCTGGGAGTGCCCCTGGGAAGGGACTCAGGAAACCCCTTGCATGGGGACTTGTATAAATTGTGCAGCCGAATTAAAGGATTTCAGTTGACTCTCAGAACTGTGTCTCGTCCGGTTACTGGGAGGTTGGGGATATTGCCTTGTTGTTTCAGCGCTTGACTGTGGATTATTTCCTGAACCAGCGGAATTCGTGGATTTAATATTGGCGTTCCGCTACAATTGGTGGCAAGCGACGGGATCCAACTCTACAGCCGAATACAGCTCATTCGAATGAAAGGAACAACCGAACGGAAAAAGGGAAAGGCAATTCATATGAAACAAACAGACGAAAGCGATCAGTGAATGGGGACGGATTACACGGCGTTAAAGAGGCAGATGCTAAAGGAACTGCTGGAGGCTAGAGGGAAAAGCGCTAGCAACAAATCTAAAGCAGTACTCATTGCAGAGCTGATGGAAGGCGACCAAGCACACAGCAGTCCACCCCCACCGGCCAGGGAGGAAACACCGTATCAGAGGGAACTGAGAACCCGGTTGGAATTTGTACCACAGCCAGTACCCCTGGACATATTGACCGTACTGATGGCAGACGTCCAGGACTACATTATGGCACAGCAACCTCCGGGGGCACCCTCCAGGGCAGAATCCATCACCAACTCATTCTGCACTCCAATAAAGCAGAAAATACCTTACCAGGCATTTAAAGCGTTCTGCGAGGAGAAGGATGAGATAGACGGATACCTGCAGGATTTCGAGCGGTTATGCGACCTACACGACCTGGAGCAGGCGATGTGGGTACCCCTACTGGCAGGCAAGTTGGCAGGACGAGCAGCAGAGGCTTATCGCGCTGTGCCCAGAGAGGACAGCAAGGACTATTTTAAAGTGAAAAGGGCAATTCTGGAAAGGTATGCCATAACCCCGGAGGCATACCGGCGAAAATTTCGGGGATTGAAAAAGCCCGAAAGAGATTCCCACGCAGAGTGGGCGCATAAGCTTGACCAAGCTTCACAAGGGTGGATTCAGGCAAGCCAAGCCACCACCATAGAAGGACTGCGCCAACTCATCCTGCTGGAGCAGTTCTTTAACGGCCTGTCACCGGAGGCACAGGAGTGGGTAAGGGACAGAAAACCTCTCACCCTCACAGCAGCCGCCCGATTGGCAGATTAACATTTTTATGCCCGGAGGCACCATGGGCTCACCAACAGGGGTTCCCTGAGACCGCCATTACAACACCACCCGACCATCTCCACACCTGCCAACCCTACCCCACTCAGGCCAGCACCCGGAAACCCCCCACCACCATCCCGCTACAATGGCAGAGCCAACATACAATGCCATACCTGCCGGCAGTGGGGACATATGTCCCGGGAGTGCACCCAGAATCGGAGTAGGCAGGCGTGGAACCAGGTACGGCAGAACTCCGCCCCAAGGGCGGCGGCCCATTTCTACCACACGGAACCTGACCACTCGGAGCTGGCAAGTCTGCAAACCGAGGAACCGTTGGGGGTCCTATATGAAGTGATGTCTGTGCAAGCCACGGACAACAGGCAGCATCACCGCCAAGTTGTGTTTGTGGGGGGGAAAGAGGTACAGGGGCTGAGGGACTCGGGAGCCACCTTGACCTTAGTGGCACCACATTTAGTTCCAGATGCGGCCCACACTGGCGGATCAGTGGCTGTCCGGGTAGCAGGGGGAGCCATGTACCGGTTACCCACTGCCAAGGTACATTTGAACTGGGGTGCTGGGGAGGGGGTTGTAGAAGTGGCAATAATGAAGAAGTTACCGGCAGATGTTGTTTTGGGGAATGACTTGGGCCAGATGACTTCCGCTTTCCTACCCCAGGCCCCTTCACAGGAGGCTCACCCGGTAACTACACGGCAACAGGCTCGCACCACGGCATCACCAGCACACTCTGAGGCTCAGGTAAGAAACCATGACCCCCCCCTTGACAGATATGACCTGGGACACCCCAACCACTTTTGAAGCCGAGGTTCAGACAGACCCCACACTGCAGGTGTACCGAGATAGTGTAGACACGGACCAGGTGGGGCGGGAGGGGGAACGGTACATTTGGGAAAACAAGTTACTGTACCGGGTGGCTGAAAGGGCAATAGGAAACTCTGTGACGCTCCAAACTAAGCAGCTGGTAGTACCCCAGAAGTATAGGCATGAGTTACTGAGAATAGCCCATGACATCCCTCTGTCCGGCCATTTAGGGATGACCCGGACCCGGTATCGCTTAACGCACGCTTTCTTTTGGCCCGGGATTTCTAAAGATGTAAGACACTATTGTACCTCCTGTGATGTGTGTCAGAGGGTAGGCAAGAGAGGGGATCGCCACAAGGCGAAACTGTGTCCCCTACCTATAATTGAGGAACCGTTCAGCCGTGTGGCTGTAGATATAGTGGGGCCACTACCAAAACCCAGCCCCTCTGGGAAGCGGTATATACTGACCGTGGTGGACTACGCCACCCGGTACCCCGAGGCGATTGCCTTAACCAATATTCACGCTGAGACCGTGGCCGAAGCCCTGATGAAAATATTCTCCCGAGTAGGGTTCCCACAGGAAATGGTCTCCGATAGGGGGACACAATTCACGGCTGAGGTTACTCAGCAGTTATGGAGGATATGTGGCATTAAGCCAATCATTAACTCAGCCTACCACCCTCAATCCAACGGGTTATGTGAGAGGTTCAACGGTACCCTAAAACAGATGCTTCGGACATTCGGAGAGACCAATAAGGACTGGGAACGATTCCTTCCCCATCTGTTGTTAGCGTACAGAGAGGTACCCCAAGAGTCTACCGGTTTCTCCCCATTTGAACTGTTATTTGGGAGAAGGGTCCGGGGACCGTTGGATCTCATTAGAGAGCATTGGGAGGGAGAGAGTAGCGCAGATGGGACCCCTATTGTACCATACGTGCTGGCGTTCCGAGATCGCCTGGAGGAATTAACCCAGGCAGTGCGCACCAACCTCCAAGCCGCCCAGCAACGACAGTGTCGTTGGTATGACAGAGGGGCCAGAGACCGTAGTTTTCAAGTGGGACAGAAGGTGTTAATCCTCAAACCGGTCCGCACTGATAAACTACAGGCCGTCTGGCAGGGTCCATACCAGGTGGTAGAGCAGAGATGCGATACCACCTGTGTGATCGGCCCATGCTCCGGAGTAGGGAAGAGACGCATGCTCCATGTGAACATGCTCAAACCCTACCACGAGCGAACTGAGGACGTGGCAGCTATTTGCACGCCCGCCTCAGAAGATCAAGAGAACTTGCCTCTTCCAGATCTGTTAGAGCAGGAGGAGCAGAAGGAGCCCTCCCAGGGGGTTCAGCTGGGGGAGCGGCTAAGTCCTCAAGAGCGTACCCAGGTACAAGAACTGATAGCGACAAAGGGTGCCACCTTTTCTAACTTACCTGGGTACACTCCACTAGCCACTCACCGAGTAGAAACCCCGGGACAGCTTCCCATGCGACAGGCCCCATATCGGATTCCTGAATCTGTGCGGGAACATATGAGGAAGGAGATTGAAGAGATGTTGCAGTTGGGGGTTATCGAACACTCCGATAGCCCCTGGGCATCGCCGGTAGTCCTGGTTCCCAAGAAAGACGGTACCACCCGGTTCTGCGTGGACTACCGGAGGTTGAACGACAAAACCGTGTCGGACGCCTACCCGATGCCCCGGATAGACGAACTGCTAGATAGGATGGCCAGAGGTCAGTATCTCACGACAATAGATCTTTGTAAGGGATACTGGCAAATTCCACTAGCCGAGGACGCCATCCCCAAGTCGGCGTTTGTCACCCCGTTTGGCTTGTACCAATTTCGAGTCATGCCATTCGGGATGAAGAACGCCCCCACGACATTCCAGCGGATGGTGGATCAGCTACTGGACGTGCGCATACCTGGATGATATTGCCATCTACAGCCAGACCTGGTCGGATCACCTATAACATATAGGGGCTGTAATGGATCGGATCAGGGATTCAGGGCTTACCTTGAAGCCCAGCAAGTGCCACATAGGGCCTACCCTGAGGACCAAAACCCAAGTCCTTGCCTTTTTAGGTACCGCCGGGTATTATAGAAAATTTGTGCCCAACTACAGTGCCCTGGCCAAACCCCTGACTGACTTGACAAAGAAGAACCTGCCCAGGCAGGTCATCTGGGCCCCAGAGTGTGAACAGGCATTCAACCAACTGAAGACGGCTCTGACCAATGCCCCTGTACTGGCTGCTCCTGATCCAACGAAAACGTTTTCTTGTCCACACAGACGCCTCCATGTTTGGATTGGGAGCAGTACTGAGCCAGGTCGGAGCAGATGGCGGAGAACATCCCGTAGCATATTTGAGTCGGAAATTGTTACCCCGAGAAGTGAGCTACGCCACCATAGAAAAAGAATGCCTGGCGTGGTGTGGGCCCTGAAAAAGTTACAGCCATATCTCTAAGGGCAACCCTTTTCCTTGCTCACAGATCACAACCCGTTGGTATGGCTAAACCGTGTGGCTGGAGACAATGCCAGGCTGCTGCGCTGGAGTTTGGCGCTGCAGCCCTTTGACTTTACGATCCATTATCGCCCAGGGAAACAAAACGGTAACGCCGACGGGTTATCCCGACAAACAGACCTTGAGAAGTGATCTGTGAGCGCTCCTCCGGACATCCCCAAGCCGATCCGTTAGGATCAGACTGTGTATGCCGGCTTGGTTCTGGGGGAGCATTGTGGCAAACCTAGCCACTTGGACTATAACCAGAGACTATATCTTTAAGGGTTGCCTATAGGTCTGGGGAGATATGTACTTTACTCTGTATGTTGTATGCTACATGTATTGTCTGAATTGCCTGTATTTGCCATCTGCCGAATGCAAATGGCGGTTTGTATGGGGATTTTCTTTTGTTTCACGAACGGCACTTTGGAGGGCCGTTCGTGAACCGAACGCAATACCCCTAATAGCCCACACACTTAGAGGTGTGTGGCGCTGGTTAACCGATTGCAACAATGTTGCAATCGGTAATTAGAGGCTCTCCTGGGTGGCCGTCGTTCGACTACCGACCATGCGGCGGTCGGCCATCTTGGATCCTTTGTTCCCTCAGCGGTGCTAGGTCGTCGAGCGCATGGTACTAAAAACGGCCACTCGACGGCACGAACACCGCTGAGCCTCCAGGACGTTCGGGAGTTTCGGGCCATTTGGTATTTTGTTCCCTAAAAGCAATCGGTTCTTTTTATATGTTTTATAAGAAATGTGGTTTTCGCGCGGCGTTCGGTTATTTTAGCTGGGATCTGAGCGGTAATCTCTCGAATGATGCGCTCAGACCCCAGCTATCTACCGAACGTCCATTCTTGTAAATCCACCGTACATTCACCAAGTTATGGATTTTTGTGTAAATTGTCGGTTCTGCTGCACGAGGGGATAATCCACTTAACGGTGGGTTCTGGGAGGAGGACCCCTCTCGTGCAGCAGTGCCTGATGGGAGTAATATGCTATAATGTAAGTCCCCCATGTAGTCCCCTCTGGGAGTGCCCCTGGGAAGGGACTCAGGAAACCCCTTGCATGGGGACTTGTATAAATTGTGCAGCCGAATTAAAGGATTTCAGTTGACTCTCAGAACTGTGTCTCGTCCGGTTACTGGGAGGTTGGGGATATTGCCTTGTTGTTTCAGCGCTTGACTGTGGATTATTTCCTGAACCAGCGGAATTCGTGGATTTAATATTGGCGTTCCGCTACAGTTAGTGTCAGTGTTAGCATTAGGGTTAGGGTCAGTATTAGTGTTAGAGTTAGTGTCAGTATTAGTGTTATAGTTAGTGTCAGCGTTAGCATTAGGGTTTGGGTCAGTATTAGTGTTAGAGTTAGTGTCAGTATTAGTGTTAGTGTTAGGGTTAGTGTCAGTATTAGTGTTAGAGTTAGTGTCAGTATTAGTGTTATAGTTAGTGTCAGTGTTAGCATTAGGGTTAGGGTTAGTGTCAGTGTTAGCATTAGGGTTAGTGTCAGTATTAGTGTTAATGTTAGGGTTAGTGTCAGTATTAGTGTTAGTGTTAGGGTTAGTGTTAGGATTAGGGTTAGTGTCAGTATTGGTGTTAGAGTTAGTGTCAGTGTTAGTGTTAGAGTTAGTGTCAGTGTTAGCATTAGGGTTAGGGTCAGTATTAGTGTTAGAGTTAGTGTCAGTATTAGAGTTAGTGTCAGTGTTAGGGTTAGTGTCAGTGTTAGTGTTAGAGTTAGTGTCAGTATTAGTGTTAGAGTTAGCATCAGTGTTAGTGTTAGAGTTAGTGTCAGTATTAGTGTTAGAGTTAGCATCAGTGTTAGTGTTAGAGTTAGTGTCAGTATTAGTGTTAGAGTTAGTGTCAGTGTTAGAGTTAGTGTCAGTGTTAGCATTTGGGTTAGGGTCAGTATTAGTGTTAGAGTTAGTGTCAGTATTAGTGTTAATGTTAGAGTTAGTGTCAGTGTTAGCATTATGGTTAGGGTCAGTATTAGTGTTAGAGTTAGTGTCAGTATTAGTGTTAGAGTTAGTGTCAGTGTTAGAGTTAGTGTCAGTGTTAGCATTAGGGTTAGGGTCAGTATTAGTGTTAGAGTTAGTGTCAGTATTAGTGTTAGGGTTAGTGTCAGTGTTAGTGTTAGAGTTAGTGTCAGTGTTAGTGTTAGGGTTAGTGTCAGTGTTAGTGTCAGTATTGGTGTTAGTGTTAGGGTTAGTGTCAGTGTTAGTGTTAGAGTTAGTGTCAGTGTTAGCATTAGGGTTAGGGTCAGTATTAGAGTTAATGTCAGTATTGGTTTTAGTTTTAGGGTTAGTATCAGTGTTAGCATTAGTGTTAGTGTTAGAGTTAGTGTCAGTTTCAGTGTCACCTTTAGGGTTTTACAACACACTAACTGTGACACTGAGCAATTTTACATTCTTAGTTTAGATAATGTGTGTGTGCACTGAATCAGTGCTTTGCTATGGGGAAAAATCTGACGCTCGATGTCCTCATGCAGAGCGTCTGATTGGACGCAGGAAGCGCCTCCACTCTGTGAAAGTATGAGACACTATGAAAGTGTGAGACATTCTATGAAAGTATGAGACATTCTATGATAGTATGAGACATTCTTTAAAAGTATGAGACATTCTATGAAAGTATGAGACACTCTATAAGAGTATGAGACATTCTATAAAAGTGTGAGACATTCTATAAAAGTATGAGACATTCTATGAAAGTATGAGACACTGTATCAAAGTAAGAGACATTCTATGAAAGTATGAGACATTCTATGAAAGTGTGGGACATTCTATGAAAGTATGAGACATTCTATGAAAATATGAGATTCTATCAATTATGAGACATTCTATAAAAGTATGAGACATTCTATGAAAGTATGAGACATTCTATAAAAGTATTTCGCACTCTATAAAGATAATGCTATTTGTGGCTACTGTATGACGTCTTGGTTAATGGTTCCTTCCCACCTTTCTGAAGGCATCACCTTAACTTTGTGAAGTTCTATGATTTAACCTAACTAGGCCACCACATGGACTGAGTACTAAACACAGACATTTTAGGAATGCTCTGAGCGAGTGCACTGGTCTCGTATGCCCGGCAGCCATTGTCATTCAGCAAACATTGGGACTTTATGATATTAACCGTTGTGTAGCAGGGAACGTGGACAGTTTCTAAGAAGTCAGGTGTATCCTGAGGAAACACGACAGGAGCTGCTGATTTCACAGACCTCCTTCATCCCATTGTGCTGTGTAACCAGTTATATTGTTTGGTAATGAAGGTGCAATTAACTCTGACTTTCTGCCCACATTCATTAACAGTTGAAATCCTTATCCTGAGCTCCCTCCAAGTACAAACAATGCCAGCGAGTCAAAGCTTGACTTTTAAAAGCCATTTCAAATTCCTGCAATCACGGTCGTGAGAGAATGGAAGTAATGAGGGATTTAGGGAATTTTACCACATCCGCAGTCTTGGCAATCACTTCTCCTAATAGCTGAGATTTTAATATCCATTAAAGGTATCTATTGTTTTTAAGTTGATCTCAGGTGGGAATTTATATCATAAGCGTTAATTTAAGAAAACCCCTAAAGCTTCTGAATTTCTTAACAAAAAATCCCATCTTCAAAATCCCGTCCAAAAAGTGACCAGCAACAAAACGATTTACTCACTAAACCTCAGATTGCAAACCAATAGTAATAAATAGTCAGTAAAAGAGTGTTGTTGGAGGATGCATTAATGGGGATACAATGTACGGGGGGTACAATATAGGGGGGATACAATAAAGGGGGTACAATATAGGTGGGTACAATATATGGGGGTACAATATATGGGGGATACAATATAGGGGGTACAATGTATGGGGGTACAATATATGGGGGATACAATATAGGGGGTACAATGTATGGGGGTTACACTATATGGGGGATGCAAAGCATGGGGGTACAATATATGAGGGATACAATATATGGGGGATACAATATATGAGTGATACAAAGCATGGGGGTACAATATACAGGGGATACAATATATGAGAGATACAATGAATGGAGGATACAAGATATGGGGGTACAATGTACGGGGATACACTATATGAGGAAACAATGTATGTGGATGCTAAATATGGGGGATACAATGTTTGGGGGATACAAGATATGAAGGATACAATATATGGGGGATACAATGTATGGGGGATACAAGATATGAGGGATACAATATATGGGGGATACAATGAATGGAGAATACAATGTATGAGGGATACAAGATATGGGGAAATAATGTATGGAGGATACAAGATACGGGGGTACAATGTATGAGGGATACAAAGTATGGGGGATACAATGTATGAGGGATACAATGTATGGGGGTACAATGTATGGGGTTACAATGTATGGGGGTACAATGTATTGGGGATACAATGTATGAGGAATGCAATGTATGGGGATACAATGTATGAGGCATACAATGTATGGGGGACACAAGATATTGGGGATACAATGTACGGGGAATACAATGTATGAGGGATACAATGTATGAGGGATACAATGTATGGGGTTACAATGTATGGGGGTTACAATGTATGGTGGTTACAATGTATGGGGGATACAATGTATGGGGGATACGATGTATGGGGGTTACAATGTATGGGGGATACAATGTGTGGGGGTTACAATGTATGGGGGTTACAATGTATGGGGTTACAATGTATGGGGGTTACAATGTGTGGGGGTTACAATGTATGGGGGTTACAATGTATGGGGGATAAAATATACTCTGAACAGAGTGTGCACTAAATTAATTTTTAACCAATAGTGAAAAAAATGTTTTCTAAGTGCACAAGTTTATATTAGAAATAATTCAGATTATATTACACATAGAATCAGGTAATTGCCATCAACATGTAAGGACACGTCAAAATAAAAAATAAAAAAAAGCTTTTCACAAATCATTATATATAAGTTCCTAATAATTATTATCATTTTCTCATGATGCAATTCTATTAATATATCTACGCAATAGAACTATTTTTAGACATGACTAATTACACACGGAATGACTTGTGTTTTCTGTACGTATTTTTATTCATTTGTTTTACAGTAGAGCACCTGTATTTTGTGACTAAATAATAGATATATAAAGATAGAATTCTTGGCACTTTTCTGTTTATTTTTTTCTGATTATTAAAAGTCTCCCACGTTGTCGTATCATAAACCATGAATTGCTTTGCCTCTTCACTTAGCAGTGGCACTATCTCTCTTTATTTCCTGGGTTACAGTAAGTTCTCGCCTGTTACCCCAATATAATTGTCATTCTACGTTACATTTAATATCCAAAGCCAAATCATTTCAATTGGATGGCTCTTTTTTTAACACGAGCCTCTCAGATAAAGTATTCTTCAGAAGAGACTCAAATTGAAACTTGAAGAGCCGTTTGGGACTGTGCCGGGACTGTCTGACACAAATAGCACGTCAACTGTGAGCATTGAACACAATTACGAACAGCGCATGATCAGAACCAAGAAACATGGATTCAAAACACGGACATTCACACCTTAAAAATGTATCCAAACTGACTTTTTTTGGGCCTCGATTTAATGTTTTTGGATAAATTTTTCAAATGATCAAGAAACAACTCGAACGATTTATCTACAAATATTTCCATAGATTGTCATGGTGATGTCTGTAGATAAGATCAGAGATAATCTTTCGTAAAGCTGAAAAGATTAAATTGATGCCCAAATGAGTAGCGTAGGCTAGTTTCCGTGGAAATACCAATACTTTGGGGGTTCCGGAGTCTGAGTTTGGGGATCACTTTGCAATGTCAGTGGGAATATTGACTATTTAGTTACTTACATTAATATTTAACATATAATGTATACAGATAATCGATCTCAGAAACCGAGAAACCGTAAGTAAATATGTACCCGCCATGCAGCACTGAGGCAGTTTGGGGAGATACCGCACTGTGCCACCCTTTCTGTGTTTATTCTGCTGCGTATTTGTTTTTTGCAATTGCTTTTTCATGAAACCAGTGGAGAGCGCACAAAGCTGTTTAGTTTGTTTTGCGATTCCGAGTTTTGTCTGTGGCACTAATGAAAGATAATTGATTGATGACTGGGGGTGATTTTATTTATAGATCAAGTGAGAAGTGATCAATAGTTTGGAAAATGGGGAGCAGTAACACGATCTATATTAAAATATTAATTAATTGATATATAAATATAGTTAATATAAAATATAGATTGTTTATACTCTGCCTCCTTTTTCACGCTATCGGTTACTTCGGTGCCGTTACCGTGTGTTTAAGAAGAATTGAATGAAACAATTGACGAATACTATATTTTTCTTGTGCAATTCATTTTTAGAATGATTTTTCCTCTGGCGGACGATCTATTTATACAATATAGTTTATTCTATTCCCTACTCTCCCTAAATGTCACTTTTGTCAATAGAAAAATCCTTCCCCAAACAGCTGTCGATTTTACGATGTAACTCGGAGGAATGCCACAATCACAGGAAGAAGAGGTTGTGCAGGAGCTCGCTTTAAACCCGATCCTGCGGCGTACACGCTGTATATATGTTTTTGGTTTTGTCACTTGTTGTTCATTCTGTGTCCATCCTGTTGAAGTCACATAATACAAAGCGAGCCGCTGATTTCCCCGGTTTGTTATCTCTGTGCGAAGCTTCCTCTATTTGGACTTGTCAGACCTGGAACCTTACTGAATAGTTCTTGTGTTTACATTTGAAAACAGCTGTGAATACGTTATTAGATCTTATCATTCCTGGCCTTTAATCTCCATGACCCGTGGCTCTCGGTACATCCTGCGGGAAGCTTATACAGGTGCAGCTCGATATACTATATACAGACAGATAGATGGCTATATATAGAGAGAAAAAGAATGGAGCGTTGTAAGAGTGTGCAGAAACTAAGGATAATGGGAATATTGAATATTTCCACTCCCATCAATCTTATCACAAGGAAAATAAATCTATACAATCCAGACCAACCTGGAAAAGACACACAAACAAGAACATAGTGCGATACAGTTTGACCAAATTGAAGTAACTATGTTAGTGAACAACTCCCATAATGCTGAGACAGCACCAGACGCTGTATGTCGTGCTCAGGGTAAAGATGATAACATGTCCAGCTGGATTTCTATAGGACAACCAGAACGCCGAGCCCAATAAAGCCGTAATGTCAGATAGTTATTTCACATTAAGAACACTAATAACAGCGAGTGATCTCTACAAATGTCGTTTTATTTGTAATCTCAGCCACGCCAGCGCTAATTCTTATTTACTCTAACACCGCTGGCTATTGTGAGCAGACACATACAGAGCTATTCACTAACACCGCTGGCTATTGTGAGCAGACACATACAGAGCTATTCACTAACACCGCTGGCTATTGTGAGCAGACACATACAGAGCTATTCACTAACACCGCTGGCTATTGTAAGCAGACACATACAGAGCTATTCACTAACACCGCTGGCTATTGTGAGCAGACACATACGGAGCTATTCACTAACACCGCTGGCTATTGTAAGCAGACACATACAGAGCTATTCACTAACACAGCTGGCTGTTGTGAGCAGACACGTACAGAGCTATTCACTAACACTGCTGGCTATTGTAAGCAGACACGTACAGAGCTATTCACTAACACCGCTGGCTATTGTGAGCAGACACATACAGAGCTATTCACTAACACCGCTGGCTATTGTAGCAGACACATACAGAGCTATTCACTAACACCGCTGGCTATTGTGAGCAGACACATACAGAGCTATTCACTAACACCGCTGGCTATTGTGAGCAGACACATACAGAGCTATTCACTAACACCGCTGGCTATTGTGAGCAGACACGTACAGAGCTATTCACTAACACCGCTGGCTATTGTAAGCAGACACGTACAGAGCTATTCACTAACACCGCTGGCTATTGTGAGCAGACACATACAGAGCTATTCACTAACACCGCTGGCTATTGTGAGCAGACACATACAGAGCTATTCACTAACACCGCTGGCTATTGTGAGCAGACACATACAGAGCTATTCACTAACACCGCTGGCTATTGTAAGCAGACACGTACAGAGCTATTCACTAACACCGCTGGCTATTGTGAGCAGACACATACAGAGCTATTCACTAACACCGCTGGCTATTGTAAGCAGACACGTACAGAGCTATTCACTAACACCGCTGGCTATTGTAAGCAGACACGTACAGAGCTATTTACTAACACCGCTGGCTATTGTGAGCAGACACATACATAGCTATTTACTAACACCGCTGGCTATTGTGAGCAGACACATACAGAGCTATTTACTAACACCGCTGGCTATTGTGAGCAGACACATACAGAGCTATTCACTAACACCGCTGGCTATTGTGAGCAGACACGTACAGAGCTATTCACTAACACCGCTGGCTATTGTGAGCAGACACATACAGAGCTATTCACTAACACCGCTGGCTATTGTGAGCAGACACATACAGAGCTATTCACTAACACCGCTGGCTATTGTGAGCAGACACATACAGAGCTATTCACTAACACCGCTGGCTATTGTAAGCAGACACGTACAGAGCTATTCACTAACACCGCTGGCTATTGTAAGCAGACACGTACAGAGCTATTCACTAACACCGCTGGCTATTGTAAGCAGACACGTACAGAGCTATTTACTAACACCGCTGGCTATTATGAGCAGACACATACAGAGCTATTTACTAACACCGCTGGCTATTGTGAGCAGACACATACAGAGCTATTCACTAACACAGCTGGCTGTTGTGAGCAGACACGTACAGAGCTATTCACTAACACCGCTGGCTATTGTGAGCAGACACATACAGAGCTATTCACTAACACCGCTGGCTATTGTGAGCAGACACATACAGAGCTATTCACTAACACCGCTGGCTATTGTGAGCAGACACATACAGAGCTATTCACTAACACCGCTGGCTATTGTGAGCAGACACATACAGAGCTATTTACTAACACCGCTGGCTATTGTGAGCAGACACATGCAGAGCTATTCAGTAAAGTGAGACATTAATTCAAAGTGAATTTCAAATTTAAAGTCAAAGTGAAAGGACTTGGGGAATGTCTGACCTTAACTTTACTTTGTATTCTCACATTCGTGAATAACCCAGAATGCACGTGGTCTCCACTGACAGCGTGGGCCTTATTCACTAAACAGTGCATTGCCATGAAATCGGAAACGGGTTTTCAAAACTTGTTTTCTAAAATAAGTTTAAAAACTTTCCCCAGCTCTTCGATATCCTTAGCAATTCTATGTTGGCCTTCATTTTTTTAATGAAAAAGTCAGCAATTAATAAATTAACCCCTTAACGGTTTGTACTAGCTATAGCGTTACAAAGACAACCGTTGTTATAAATACTCAGTGGAGCGAGAGCTCAGTGCGTTACATTAATATAAAATGACCTGCTAGTCAGCAGGGATAAAATTACAGCCCCTCCACCCCCCGCCATCCTTCCCATGCTCACACGGAGGCCCATTACCTAATCATCATCAATTTCTGATCACCGTAGAATCCCCTTTAAATTTAGGCAAAATTCAGAGTTAATTAATTCCGACCTGCTTTTGTAGCTGGTGTTTAATTGAAGCAAGCCGGTTCAATGTAATTTATTTTTAAACGTTTTAATAACGAGGGCAGCCACAGTGAGTTTAAACAGCTGTATTTATCAGACTCAGTGCCTTTCACAGCTATAAACCAGATATGTTATTTTTGATCATGTATTAAGATTCTTTGGGGAATTTGTCAGGTGCACGACCAGTCCCCATCACCCCCATCCCCAAAAAATAAATAAACAGTGTAGCCTTCTTTGTCAAACAGATAAACCATTGACATTTTGGGGATTGTTCTGGATATTAACCAAACATTGGGAGATTTGTGATTGCGTTGGGAGGATGCAATGTTACTGACAACACACATAACAGGTCAACCTGCAACTGAAAGTGCATATCGGCCTGTCATCGAGCAACTTACAGCCTGTCCGGCCGGCCCCAAACTACAAGACCACGCCGATAGCGCTGGTGAAACCATCTCTGCACCATCCTAGAGCCCATTCACACTCCAGCACTGTATCCTGGGACATCATGGTACAATATCTGGATAGCGGGGCAGAACCCGGAAATCAGGACGGTCCAGACAAAATCGTGGCTGTTGGGAAGTCAAAAACATGGAATTGTGTAATATTGACATAGGAATTGCCAAAACAACTGTTCTCAAAAAATATCTAATTTGATCAACTATATTAAGATACAATGTGCAGCTCCCCGTCCAATTCCACATAATTCTCATTTTATTGAAAAATAATGCCATTTGTGGCAAAGCTTCTCCTGTGGCAGATCTGACGCACCGTTATTGCCAGCGTTAAGTGATCTCAGAGCAGCAATGTGACACTTGGGAGAATGTTTTAAAATACGTTTTAGTGGCAAAATGTAACACAATATGGAGAGCTGCAAGACAGTGCTACGGATTATTATACACAGAGAGAGGGATCAGTAATAACTTAATGGCTCCATCAAAGAGGCCAATAAATCATAACCTTTTATTTGCTGCTGAGTAAATTTAACAACCAAATGCCCCTGTTTTGGGGAGACGAGAAGATCAAAGGAGGAAAGAATAAAACGAAAATCTGGTTGGTTATTTCTCTTTATAAATAAAGTGTCACAGTAAAAAAACAAACACGGCTCTCTCCTAAACAACAAACTAAATATAAGACTCAGCAATAAATACTGATCATAGAAGATCGTTTTCCGTGTCAATCAATCACACACTCCCTGCACGCTGACCTCGGTGACCTGGAGTATTTTTAACTGTGTTTCCTTCTCTTCCATAGTTCAAACCATCCTACAAACACCCTTCCATCCATAATCACTAATCGGCTTCTACCATCAGGGTACGAAGGGAAACATGCCTTCTTCCAATAGACTGCAATCTTCCAAATGTCAGTGCTTAATAGAGATCCAGCAGCTGGTCGCGGTGGGAAATATCACAACAACGAGGGTTGTGTGACTCTCTATTCCCGTATTCCACGAATGCAATAATTATATACCTGTGGACATGTGTGTCCTCGCTATGACACTGAGATGGCACTAACAGGATACTTAATGACTCTGCCCCGCCACAATGACAATCCCCGTGACATTAACATCTATCGATAGCATTTATTTTATTTCACCAATTTAGAGAGAGCAGTAGACTTGTAATGAACTGCTATCGCCTGGTGTGTTTTATGTTTATTCTATTTCTTACGTTTATAATTGTTGACGAAGAGGATTTATCTACTAAATGGAGAATTTCGGAGGGATTTGCTGCTGCAAAGGTCAGCCAAAAATAGGCACTTTGGGAAAATAGCGTTGGGACAATATTTACAATTTTATTTTAATTGGTGGTCCTTTTGATGTCCCATAATCCCGCATTAACTTAAGAAACCTGTGTCAAGGTTACACACTTAATTCAGAATTTACTCGTTTTACATCCAAGTTGCGAAATTTAAAGTTAAAATATACTAGTGGAGAGAAGAAGCAATTTGGAGAATTTTCTCAATGTCAGTCATTTTTGACAACATTTAGCAATTTTGGATTTTATCATCTGAAATGTGGCATTTAGTGGATCAGTGTATGCGTGTTCAGTCCCGCATTGTATAAAGCACAAGGCCTGTACGTGTACGTCTCTAGGTTCTTGATTCAATGTGGCATTTAGTGGATCAGTGTATGCGTGTTCAGTCCCGCATTGTATGAAGCACACGGCCTGTATGTGTACGTCTCTAGGTGCTTTGCTTCAATGTGGCATTTAGTGGATCAGTGTATGCACATTCAGTCCCGTATTGTATGAAGCACACGACCTGTACGTGTACGTCTCTAGGTGCTTTGCTTCAATGTGGCATTTAGTGGATCAGTGTATGCACATTCAGTCCCGTATTGTATGAAGCACACGACCTGTACGTGTACGTGTCTAGGTGCTTTGATTCAATGTGGCATTTAGTGGATCAGTGTATGCGTGTTCAGTCCCGCATTGTATGAAGCACACGGCCTGTACGTGTACGTCTCTTGGTGCTTTGCTTCAATGTGGCATTTAGTGGATCAGTGTATGCGTGTTCAGTCCCGCATTGTATGAAGCACACGGTCTGTACATGTACGTCTCTAGGTGCTTTGCTTCAATGTGGCATTTAGTGGATCAGTGTATGCGTGTTCAGTCCCGCATTGTATGAAGCACAAGGCCTGTACGTGTACGTCTCTAGGTTCTTGATTCAATGTGGCATTTAGTGGATCAGTGTATGCGTGTTCAGTGCCGCATTGTATGAAGCACACGGCCTGTACGTGTACGTCTCTAGGTGCTTTGCTTCAATGTGGCATTTAGTGGGTCAGTGTATGCGTGTTCAGTCCCGCATTGTATGAAGCACATGGCCTGTACGTGTACGTGTCTAGGTGCTTTGATTCAA
This sequence comes from Pelobates cultripes, assembly GCA_933207985.1. Lineage (NCBI taxonomy): Eukaryota > Metazoa > Chordata > Amphibia > Anura > Pelobatidae > Pelobates > Pelobates cultripes. The sequence goes on from OW240916.1 coordinate 2,421,761, forward strand.
TGTGGCATTTAGTGGATCAGTGTATGCGTGTTCAGTCCCGCATTGTATGAAGCACACGGCCTGTATGTACCTCTAGGTGCTTTGTTCAATGTGGCGATGTACGTGGATCTGTATGCAATGTTGCATTTAGTGGATCAGTGTATGCGTGTTCAGTCCCGCATTGTATGAAGCACACGGTCTGTACGTGTACGTCTCTAGCTGCTTTGATTCAATGCGGCATTTAGTGGATTGGTGTATGCGTGTTCAGTCCCGCATTGTATGAAGCACACGGCCTGTACGTGTACGTATCTAGGTGCTTTGCTTCAATGCGGCATTTAGTGGATCAGTGTATGCGTGTTCAGTCCCGCATTGTATGAAGCACACGGCCTGTACGTGTACGTCTCTAGGTGCTTTGCTTCAATGTGGCATTTAGTGGATCAGTGTATGCGTGTTCAGTCCCGCATTGTATGAAGCACACGGCCTGTACGTGTACGTCTCTAGGTGCTTTGCTTCAATGTGGCATTTAGTGGATCAGTGTATGCGTGTTCAGTCCCGCATTGTATGAAGCACACGGCCTGTACGTGTACGTCTCTTGGTGCTTTGATTCAATGTGGCATTTAGTGGATCAGTGTATGCACATTCAGTCCGGCATTGTATGAAGCACACGGCCTGTACGTGTACGTCTCTAGGTTCTTGATTCAATGTGGCATTTAGTGGATCAGTGTATGCGTGTTCAGTCCCGCATTGTATGAAGCACACGGCCTGTACGTGTACGTCTCTTGGTGCTTTGCTTCAATGTGGACTAATCTGCAGTTTTAATCAAGAGAATGACATGGTGAATTTACGCTGCCTTTGTACTATACCCACGGCTCAACTATAAATCCTCATATCTGGGTTATTAATGTAAAGTACATTTATTTTTTGGCAGAAGCCCAGGAGACATAGTGGCCTAATTCCCATCTCCGTTGGTGCCCACTCTCTTTTATATAGATTTGGTTAACAAACACAATTAAGTTCAAAATCAAGCAATTTGTTTTATTTTCTGGAAATAGGCAAAAATAATGATTAATATTTATTACAATGCTGCCGCCCATCCCATGTTTTCCCTATTAAGGGTTAATAAGTATATAGGGGTGTATATAAAAAATACCCCTCTCTGTCTCATTAGAGATATCTTTGCCAGAAGCTCATGGAAGCAAGGTGAAAGGCTAGTGTAGGACCTGTCTAGGGGGGGTCTGCCTTGACGTTGGCAGGTGGGCTTGCATCTAATGGCCATTGGAGTAACTAAATGACCTCCATTTATTTAAATATACAGAGGGATTAAGGAGAGAGCGCAGGTAACTTTTTTTCTTTGATTTTTACTGTATGTATCAGGGCTGATGTGTACTATAGTCGTTGCTGCCGCCCAGGAGTAATGGGAGTTTGAGTGCAGGACTTGTTTTTTTTTAATTTGTATTAATATATATTAGTATTTATTTATTTATTTATTTATTTTCTAACAGTATAATTAGTCCTTTCACCTATAAAAGAACGTTTGTTTTTCTGTAGAGTTCCACATCCGTAAATGGATTAAATATCACCCGCTTATTTCAGATTGGTTGTCCATGTGGTATTGATGGTATAATCAGATATTAATATTAGTCCATACTAATTTCTCATTTGTCTTCCATTTGACATTAAAGTTGATAGAAAAAATCCCATCAGCTTAAAATATTTCTCTTGCGTGGAACCGGGCCAATGAATGACTGGCGTAGACAATGTGGCCTTCGTAGGAATGTAACATCACTGCTTACATCAACTCCACGCTAAGAGGGCCTGTTTGCTGGTAAACCATCCCAAGCGTCTCTGAAACAGTTAAATCAGTTAAACCAGTTTAACGTCATTTTATGCATTTTCTCACAAACGATCTCATATTTTGATATCAGCAGTTCATCCTGAGAATTTTTACTATTAATATCTTTATTTTCAGTTTTTTATGGGCGTTATCAGAATTTCAAGCACAACATCTGGGAAGTCACTGAGGTCGTTCAATGCAGGGGTAGGCAACCTTTGGCACTCCAGATGTGGACTACATCTCCCATAATGCCCCTACATCCATTACTGTTGGCAATGCATCATATACTCCACAACACCCGGCATGCTATACGTTGCATACACCTGGTTAAATGAAGCACGGATTGCTGAGCATTGACACAGAACTGCAAATATAAGCCTACAAACTCCAGTTTGGAAGAATTCCACAACACTATTTCTCTAATTTTTTCTACAAAACATTTTTAAATTGAAATGAATTCTCCAAAAGTCCTTGTTAAACGACTAAACCCCACAGTTTTACTTTTCCTACTAATTATTTAGGAGACATTTCACATGACGCCCTGTAACCAATTCAGTCAACGGATTGAGTTAAAACCTGTCTTTTGTCTCCAATGGTGGAGAAGAGGGTTCAGAAAAAGTGGATATTAATCCAATCAAACCTAAGGAACTTCTCAAGCATTAAACCCCCCAGTGTAGACCCCCACCGTTAAACCTGTATCATATAGTTCCAAGATTCGAAGCCCTTATATCTCTGAAAGTCTGTTGACCGTTCACACACCAGACTCGTATGATAGGAACTCGGCCTGGGATATCAGGAAGTATCAGAATTAGTTAATCCCCCCAGTATAATGAAAGCTCTGTCCTTGGTGTGTTAACAGACAGAAGGCAGGTGGCAGGCTGTGGCTGCAATGTAGTGATTGTGGCGATCAAATGACAAAATGCTCCCAATATTTAACTGCAAGAAATCAGAAAGTTCAGATTG
>OW240916.1:2436301-2457741 GCA_933207985.1 Pelobates cultripes
TCACTTCCGGTATAATGGACCGAGCGAATCATTCATACCAAAGGATTATTAATAGCAATGACGAGCAATAAGACATATCCATCCTATAACAATACAATCTCCTACTATATAAATAAACATATTACGTGTTGAGCATCTCAGTGCAAAGTGCTCAGTCTTTACAAACAACTGTTTAAATAATATTTAATATGCCCTCTATATCAAGTAGCTGAGAATATCAGTACAAAGAAAAAAATGAAGAAAAATATGTGAATGTACAAATATCAGAATACATATCTATATATTAATCAAAGTGAGTATGCAGATGAAAATGCATAAAGCTGCCTAACTGCAGGCATGAGCATACAAAACTATAAAAAATATATGTGAGGTGCGTGAATATAAGTGTATGAATGGGTGTATGAATGTATCTATATAGGAATGAATGGATGGATAAAAGGATATGGAAATGAATGATTATGAATGTGGAAATGTGAAAAAAATGGAAAAAAATGGAAAAAAAAAATAATACAAAATAATTTAAAAAATAAATAAAATTAAAAATAACAATAAAAATAAGAATAAATATAAAAATAATATAATAATATAATAAAGTTTGAAAAAATGATATAAATAATCTTTTTCGATTAAAAATAAATACCAAGTGACTTGCTATTGTCATGCTCAACACCTTTACATAATATCACGCGCTTATCCGAGTCAGCAGCAAACAAATTATATGAAGGTTCAATGAAAACAAATTATTTTATATACAAAGGCATCCAAAGTAATGTATCTGTAATTGGAAAACAAGTGTTAGTTTCATCCATAAGAATCAATTCTAAACTTATATCTAGATATTACAAGGTGCGATGGACAACAGAAATGTGTAAAAAGAAAGAAATAGAAAAAGAAAACGCAAGAACAACAAGAAATTAGATAAACCCAGCGAAATCTATTTCCTGATTTAGACCATAAATTAAAGTTTTTAAATGAAAGATCCACTGGGCCTCTTTAGTGTTTAACGAGGTCTCGATATTTCCTCCTCTCCAGTGTCAATCCCAATTGCTAGGAATGGGTTCCATTGAAATTGAGGACAGAAGGTACAGTGTCTAGGTACACTATGGTCTAATTTCTTATTTCTTTTATTTTGGAAATGCTCCAGCAATCTGACATGTAATTTTCGGATAGTCCGACCAATATACTGTGCTCCACAACCACATTGTAATAAATAAATTACATGGGTGGTGGAGCACTGAATGAATTTTTTAATAGGGTATGTTCGTTGTGTATATGTGCCCATGAATGTATTCATTTTCCTTTTTTGAAAGGTACAAGTGGAACACTTTCCACATCGAAAAAAAACCTTGTAATAGTTTATTAGAAAAAATCTGAGTAGGTTGTGTCGGAATGGTTTTAGCTATAGGAAGTATACTTGGGGCCAATTTATTCTTTAAATTATCTGCCTTTTTGTAGATTATTGTGGGTTTATTTGGTAAAATATTATTCAAAAAAATGATCCTTGTTTGATATATGCCAGTGGCGATTGATTATATTTTGAATCTCCCTAGCTTGGGAGTGGTCTCTCGTTACAAAAGCAAAATCACATTTATTTCCATTTTTATTTTTTGAAACGTTGGCACTTGTTTTAGTGAGTAATTTCTTACGATCTGTATTGATCCAAGTAAATTCTGCTTCTTCAATTATTTTTGAATCGTATCCTTTCTCTATAAAGTTCTGAAGATGTCTAATCTGATCAATTACAGGGTGATGAGAGCTTGAATAGTCTATAGCGGTATTGCAGTCAGTGCTCTTAAAAAAAGTCTTCGTTTTCAGAACATTATTTTCTATATAGATTGTTAGATTTAATGTGTGTAGTATGACAAGTGGAGGTGAAACTTAAATTATACTCATTTTGGTTGATGTATGAGATAAAATTATCCAAACTAGTTTGGACCCCCTCTCAAGTTATAAAGACATCGTCTATGTAGCGTCGCCACAGGACGAGATTCCCCCCCAGCTTCTGACCAAAAGTTACCTGACTGGATTCCCATTGCTATGTCCCAGTCATTTTTCTCATTATACCATGTCTCAGTAACAGCGACTAAATCTACACTATCAGTTGCCATTATTGCCACAAGTTCATGGATCTTATTCCCTAAACTGCGAGCATTTGTAGACATGACTCTAAGCTTATCATTTTTTTAACACACTTGCTACAGGCACCTTCTGTCCTTGTTATATGTATATTTATATATTATATGTATATTTATATTATGTATATATTTAGCATTACACTATTTGGCCCATTTTCACCCTCTTTTAGTTCAATCCTTTTTCCTGAAATGAGCACATCTTCAAATCTGATTCAACCCACACAAATCTTTTTGCAATGCACAAGTGTAAAATGTATATTATATATATATATATATATATATATATATATATATATAGTTTCCCAAAACTATTTTAAAATCCAAAATTCCAGCAAATTAAATCGCCTGAAACGAAATCATTTTGTGATAAATCGTACCAGACAAATCTAATTTTTCACCAAGTCTAGCCGGCATCTTAGAGGCCATTATTTGTGCTGTATTCCTTGCCAACAAACGGTAATGTTCGCATTATCTTTCTTCTGACCAAGAATGTATAGAACGTTTATATAGTAACCTTCTGAGTGCCCTCTCCATCAGGCAAATTTAATCATTTGTTTTTTTTAATATTCTCATTCATGAACACCACTATGTAGGCTGAGTATATTCAACCACAGAATGCAGGATTTAAAAGAGATTTTGCCATTTCAAATATTATTACGTTAAAACTATTTTTGGTGTATTTTTTTCCCATGATAGTTAGTATTTACTTTGAATTTATTCATAGCAACAAAAATACCAAAGGGGCAATTCTCAAGGTCTCCTATCGACCTCTCGTGGAGGAAAAATAAATCCCTCTTTATTTGTTGCACAAGTTGTCGCTGTATATTGTTTGCAATGTTGGCCGTGCTGTGTCTTTACACGCGTTGTGTGATGATGTTTATTAAAAGTAAAACTAATAATTGAATGACATGAAGAAGATAATTGCAATGTTTTTCACGCAGGGTTTGGTCAGGTGAACATGTGACATCTGTTTTAGGTGCGTTACTGCGCACTGACTCTAAGAACATTGCAAGACACTGGGCCCCAAGAGCTATCTCAACAACTTGTCATAAGTTCTAGAAACAAAATCGCAATAAACTTTTAAAGAGAAACACAAAACATATTATATTAAAAAACTTGTATTTAGAATGTTACTGATAATATTATGCCAGCATAAAACAGATGTATCTGCTAGAATATAGCTTGGTTGCTTCATCTAAGTGTTGCTTCTAAGTGTGTGGTTGGAGATATTCTGGAGAGTTTTACAGAAGCTTCAACTGTCTAAGAGTTGTGCTAAGAGCTTTCTTTCCTACTGTTACAGGTAAGATTCATCTGTAGGAAAAGGTTACTGATTGCCCAAGGTTTGAATTCCTGTTGGTAATTATAAGGCATTTGATTTGATTAAGCTAGTTACTTGCTGTTGATTGCTGGTTAATTAGCTATTGTTTGCAAATAAGCAGAGGCCTAACCAGGTGTTAAACATTCCTAGTGGGCGGTGATTTTAGGAGTTATATAAAGGTCGTTGTCATTAGCTTGGCTAATATAGTTTGGTGCTACTTCTAAGTGATGTTTCTAAGTGTGAAGTTGGAGATATTCTGGAGAGTGCTGCTTCTAAGTGTGTAGTTGGAGATATTCTGGAGATAACCTAGAGGTAATATGAGGTATTCAGGAGGATAAATAAAAAGTTAAGATTTGTTTGATTTAAATTATTCACCTCATTGGAATGGCAGACTTAGTTCAGTGTAATAGTTGCTATGCATTTGTTTCACGTTCCACTTTTTGGAGGTTTGGTTGTTGTCTAATCTGTAGATAGTTCTGTATCTTGCGGCAGGAGATTGTATTCTTGAAGTCTGAGATTTGTAAATTATCTGGTAAACAAACTCAGACTGGAACTGCTGCAAAGCCACTGCCGCAGAGACATACTAGGAATGGCAGATGGATTACTGTAGGATCTGGTAGACTTAGAGTTGTGGATAAAAGGCATATTGCACAGTCTGTTGCTCTACATAATTCATTTTCTGCACTTTCAGAGTGTAATGGTGTTGTGGAGAGAGGCACTGAGGCTAGTGGTGTTGTGGAGAGAGGCACTGAGGCTAGTGGAGTTGTGGAGAGAGGCACTGAGGCTAGTGGAGTTGTGGAGACAGGCTTGGAGACTATGGTGAGGCCTACTAGAAAGCAGTTGTTGTTGGGGGATTCCATCATAAGAGGTGTGGAGATGGACAATGGTGGTCTTGTGAGGTGTCTTCCCGGAGCTACTGCTCACAGAGACAGGAGACGTATCTGTAATATTGTTAAGCGAGCAAAGCAGGAAGGGGAATTGGATGTACTTGTCCATCTAGGGACAAATGACTTGGCTTGCAATGAGGTTTCAGAGGTTAAGGAAGTTTTTAGTGTTTTTGCCAATGATATACGGCAGGTTGCTTCCACACTGTCATTCTCTGAAGTTCTGCCTGTGCATAACACTCAGAACGACAGGCGGATGCGTATTAGGGACTTTAATTTGTGGCTTGGTGAATGGTGTCGGGAGCAAGGATTTGGCTTTATTTCTCATGGTAGCTCTGTTTGGAATGGAGATAAGCTGTACAAAAAAGATGGTTTGCATCTTTCTCAAAAGGGAACAAATGTTCTCAGTGAGCAGTTCAGAGGTTTTGCTAGGATGTATTTAAACTAGGAGGGGGGGCAAAAGGGTGATAAAACATCAATCCAATTGCCCCCCAAAACAAGGACAGAAGGTGCCTGTAGCAAGTGTGTTAAAAAATGATAAGCTTAGAGTCATGTCTACAAATGCTCAGAGTTTAGGGAATAAGATCCAGGAACTTGTGGCAATAATGGCAACTGATAGTGTAGATTTAGTCGCTGTTACTGAGACATGGTATAATGAGAAAATGACTGGGACATAGCAATATCAGGGTACTCTTTATATAGAAAAGATAGGGAAGGCAAGAAAGGGGGAGGGATGGCCTTGTATGTGAAGGATAGCATAAAATCTAGCCTAATGAAAGTTAGTGGGGCGAACATAGAGTCCTTTGGGTTACGTTAGAATTTGGTAATCACACAGTAACTCGTGTAGGTGTGATTTATAGGCCCCCAGGACAAATAGAAGAGTTGGATAATCAACTAGTTGAGGAAATAGCTAAAATGACAATGAAGGGGGAAGTTATCATCATGGGTGACTTTAATCTTCCTGATGTGAATTGGAAAACAAAATTAGCTACTTGTGCCACGAGCACACATATTCTGAACTCCCTACTGGGATTGTCTCTAAAACAAGTCATTAAGGAGCCAACTTGTAAAGAGGCCATACTAGATTTAGTGTTAACAAATGGAGATTTGGTATCAGATATTACTGTGGGTGAAAGTTTAGGATCCAGTGATCATCAGTCAGTGTGGTTTAATATAAGAACAGTGACTGAGTCACTCCACACAAAAACAAAAGTTTTAGACTTTAGAAAAACAGACTTTTCTAAAATTAGAATATGGGTAGAGGAGTCATTATCAGACTGGAGCAATTTAAATGGAATCCAAGAGAAATGGGATTATTTAAAAGTTGCACTACTGAAGGCAACAGAAAATTGCATTAGGCTTGTCAGTAAAAGCAAAAAATTCAAGAAACCACTGTGGTACTCCACAGATGAGGCCAAAATAGTTAAAAACAAAAAGTTAGAATTTAGTAATTATAAAAAACCCAGAGTGAGGAAGACAGAATGATCTATAAGATTAGGCAGAAAGAGGCTAAGCAAGTTATAAGAGCTTCCAAATCACACACAGAAGAGAAAATAGCACAGTCAGTAAAAAAGGGGGACAAAACTTTTTTAGATACATAAATGAGAAAAGAAAAGTAAAACAAGGATTAGTTAGATTAAAAACAAAAGAAGGAAGTATGTAGAAGAGGATAAAGGTCTAGCTGACTGCCTCAATTAATATTTTTGTTCGGTATTTACAGATGAAAATGAAGGAAAGGGACCTCAGTTGAGAAAAAGGATAAAGTAGTACACTGATTTATTAGCAACTAGTAGATTTATTTAACCAATCAGTTAACAGGAGTAGTCCCAGAAGAGGAGTTAGCGAAGTGCCCATTCACAATCATCGGGCAACTATAGGCCAGTAAGCCTTACTTCAGTAGTGGGGAAAGTGATGGAAACCATGTTAAAGGATAGGATTGTTGAACGTCTAAAAACAATGGATTTCAAGATCAGAGACAACATGGGTTTACTTGAGATCATGCCAAACTAATCTTATAGATTTTTTTTTTTTTGTAAATATATTTTTATTGGCATATTTCATGGAAAAAGGTGTAGCATTGAGACTCGCAGGTCTCCGTTGTTGTCTTACGGTGTGTTCACAGGGCAAATGCCAGCACATTGAGACTCGCAGGTCTCCATTAGGTTAACCATGTAGGTATAACTGTGAAACATGACAAACATAACAACATTTTTCACAAAGTTCAAAAAGCCAGCAGCTAAGATATTAGACTTATGTTACAAATATTAGCAATATTATATAACAATTACTTAGAACTAGTAATGTGATATTTTTTTTTTTTTTTCATAAAAATGTGGCATTTCTGTGTCTCGCCCTTCAGCATCCACCCTCTTTCTTATATATTTTTATACAGTTGCCTGTTCTGTTGTGCTTGTATGCCCACGATTACATCCGTCTCACAGGTCCCTTGTGAATGTTGCGTGTGTGTGTATGTCTCTTTTACTCGTGCCTGTTTGTGAGAGTGTCGCGTGACAGCCCGGGTCCTATGATCCGCCTCTCTCCCCACCTCCCCTCTTTGGGGTGCCCTATTTAGTTGAGGTGGTCCCCTCGTCTATGTGGTAGGGCCTCCCTTGTCTTTTGTGTGTTTGTCGAGCCGTCTAGTGTCGGTGAACCCCTGTCATCGGGGGTAGACCTGCCCCTGTGTGGCTGTCATCCCCTCTCCTCTCTGGGTTTGTAGCCTCCGGCCGCTAGCTATGTGGTGGTAGTTATGTCATGTCAATAAATTCGGGGTCTGTTGTCTTCAGGATCCAATGTATCCAAGTGTTCAGGTACACTTGAAATGTATCGTGAGCTTTGTGGTGAAGTTCCTCTAGAGATCTCAGTTCTTCCATTTGCGTAAACCATACTCTCACAGGGGGGGTGACCTGAGTTTTCCAATACTGTGGTATGATCATTTTGGCCGTGTTCAGTATGCGAATAGTAAGTGACCTCTTATAAGCTGTTCGAGGTGTTTTAGTGTGGTGTAAGAGCATGACTGCTGGGTCGAATGGGACTGGGTCGTCTGTAAACTTTGCCAATATTTTGTGAATCTCAGACCAGAATGGGGCTATCTGTTTGCACGCCCACCAGATGTGTAAGAGTGTGCCTCTGCCCTCCCCACATCTCCAGCACTGTGGGGGGTGGGATGGAATTCGGGCATGTAGTGACTCAGGAGTGTGGTACCAGTGTGTCAGTAGTTTATATGCCGTTTCCTGTGTCTTGCTGTAGCTAGAGCAGTGGTGCGTTAAATAGCAGATTTTCTCCCATTCCACTTTGTCAAAGGTCTGGCCCAGTGCCTCCTCCCACTTCCCCATGAACCGTGGTTGGGCAATTGGTGTGAGTGTTATTAGTAGAGTGTATAATGCCGATACCCCATGTGTTAGTGGGTTGGGTTCCAGGCATAGATTCTTGAAGGGAGTGGTGGCCCTATGTAGTGCTGGTCCCTGCGGGAGGGATGTAATGTAACTCCGGATCTGTTTGTATTTGAGGCGTATTAGGAAAGTGTGTTCTTCGCTCCCCCTCAGATCCTTGAGTGTCTTTATGCCGTCAGTGGTTTGTATGTGTCTGAGTCTGGGTAGCGGGTCCTGTATTAGGTCTTTGAATGCGTTCGGGTCCATCCCCGGCATGAACTCAGGGTTGTGTGTCAGGGGTATTAATGGTGTCGGGTATGATGTTAGGCCATGTCTCCCTTTGGAGCGGTGCCACTCCCTTAAGGTTGCCCTCGTGTAGGGGGACTGGGGCCCTTCCCCCGTCTGGGCCCCGGGTGGCAGCCACGGTAGGACCTCCACCGGGACGCCCGCCTCGTGTTCCTCCACTTGTTTCCACTGTTTTTGTGTTCCCGTTTTGGTCCATTCCATGATTCTCATGAGATGGCATGCTCTATAGTATAAATTGAAGTCTGGTAGTGCCAGTCCCCCCCTGTCTTTTGGTTGTGTGAGTAGTGTGTGGCGCAGCCTGGGCCGCTTCCCGTTCCAGACATATTTGATGAGTGCTGAGCGTAATGTGGTGAAGAACGCTCTGGGGACCGTTATGGGTATGGTTTGGAACAAGTAGAGAAGGCGTGGTAGAAAGTTCATCTTCACTACTTGTATCCTGCCTAGCCAGGAGATATGTGGGTATGCCCACTCCTGCATCTCCAGGTGCATTTTCTCATGCATCACTGTGAAGTTTTCCTTATATAGATCCCCTTCCCGTTTTGTTAGCCAGATGCCTAGATATTTAATTTTATGTGTTGCCCATTGGAAGGAGTAGTGTTGGCGCAGGGGTTCCGCTCTGCGTTCTGGGATGTTGATGTTAAGTATAAATGATTTGGAAAGGTTTATTTTAAAATTGGAGAGTCTGCCGAATTCCTGAAATGCCTTCAGTATATTGGGGAGAGAGATTTCTGGGTTGGTTACGTAGAACAACAAGTCATCAGCATATGCTGCTGTTTTGTGGTGTGTCGTTCCTGTCTGCAGCCCCGTGATGTCCGTGTTGTTCCTGATGGCCACCAGCAGGGGCTCCAGAGCTAGGACGAAGAGGATCGGGGACAAGGGGCAACCCTGGCGCGTGCCGTTCCGTATGTCGAACGGCTCTGTCAGGGCTCCATTAACTACCACCTGCGCGGAAGGTTGCTGGTATAGCGCCTCTATCCATCCCCTGACACCCGGGCCCAGCCCGAGGTGGGCCAGAGTCTGGAAGAGATATCTCCATCCCACCCTGTCGAAGGCCTTCTCCGCATCCGTGGATAGCAGGAGAAGGCCTTCCTTGGCCCGTCTTTTCCCGTGTATCAGTGTGAGGGTGCGTATTGTGTTGTCACGTGCTTCCCTCCCCATCACAAATCCCACCTGGTCAGGGTGCACCAGGTTGGGCACGTGCATCTGCAGTCTGGTCGCCAGGATTTTGGCTAATAGTTTTAAGTCGTTATTTATGAGAGAGATGGGGCGGTAACTTCCGCATTGCTCCCTATCCCTGCCCTCCTTAGGGAGTACTGTGATGTGCGCTGCCTGAGATTGCCTAGGGAAGTGGTGTCCCTCTTTGATAGCGTTGAATGTCATAGTGAGTGGGGTGTATAGGATGTCTGCGTACGCCTTGTAATAACAGATCGGCAGGCCGTCTGGGCCCGGGCTTCTGCCGGGTTTTGTTTGTTTCACGGCTGCTGCTAGTTCCTCCTGTGTTATCTCCCCGTCTAGGGACTCGGTAGTGTCCCTGTCTAGGGTGGGCATCGAGTGTGTGTTCATATACGCTGCAATGGAGTCTGTTAGGCGTAGGTCCGCCCTGTGGTCCTGTGGCCTTGGGAGAGCGTATAGTTTTTCATAGTACGCCCGTATGACTTCCTGTATCTTCCGGGGTAGTCTGTGTAGTGTATTTGTGCCGTCCCTAATCCTGTCAATGTATGTCTGTTGTCGACGTTTAGTCAGCATGCGTGCCAGTAGCCTGCCGCTCTTATTGCAGTGTAAGGCAAAAAACGCCTTGTGTCGCAACGTGTCTCGGTGGTACCTTGACTGGAGTATTTTAGTGAGTTCCCTGCGCAATGTGAGCAGTTGTCCTTGCAGTTCCGGTGTCTGTTTATTTTTGTTAAGTGTGTCTAGCTCCCGTATTTTCGTCAGTGTGTTGTTCATGGCCGCTTCCCTCTGTTTTTTCATGGTAGCGCTCTTTTGGAGGAAATGACCTCTGATCACGCTATTATGTGCCTCCCACATGATTGTTGGGGAGGTGTGGTCTGGCGTGTTTATGGCGAAGTATTCTCGGAGAAGTGCTCCGATGTCATTTTTAACCTCCGGTACTGAAAGGAGGTATTCGTTTAGGCGCCACTTGGCCACTTTTGGTCTGTAGAGTGGGGACATTAGCTTGAGGGTTACGGGGGCGTGGTCTGACCATGTTGCAGTGCCATGTTCCACCTGTGTGACTAGTGGTAGGTGATGGTGTGTGAGTAGGAAGTAATCAATTCTGGTATATGTGTTGTGTGGATGTGAGAAGTACGTATAATCCCTCTCATCCGGGTGGTGTGCTCTCCAGCTATCTACCAATTTATATTTGGATATGAGAGTTTTGAGTGCGGTCAAGTGTTGTGTTGGGATATGTGATCTGCCTGTGGATGAGTCCCATTTCGGGTCCAATGCTAAGTTAAGGTCCCCTCCTACCACCAGGATTCCCTCTGCGAACTCCTGTACCCTGCGAAGGATTCCTGACAGGAATCTATAGTGTCGTTGGTTGGGAGCATATATATTGGCAAATGTATACATTTGTCCCGCTATCGCTTATTGATTTTTTTGATTGGGTAATTAAAATTATAGATCAGGATGGTGCAGTAGACATTGCTTACCTAGATTTCAGTAAGGCACATAGAAGGCTTATCAATAAACGGCAATATTTAAGTTTGGATTCCAATATTGTTGAACGGGTAAGGCAGTGGCTGAATGACAGGCAACAGAGGGTTGTAGTTAATGGAATATATTCGAAGCTTGGACTTGTCACCAGTGGGGTACCTCAGGGATCTGTACTTGGACCCATTCTCTTTAATATTTTTATTAGTGATATTGCAGAAGGTCTTGATGGTAAGGTATGTCTTTTGCTGATGATACTAAGATATGTAACAGGGTTGATGTTCCAGGAGGGATAAGCCAAATGACAAATGATTTAGGTAAACTAGAAAAATGGTTAGAGTTGGGGCAACTGACATTTAATGTGGATAAGTGCAAGATAATGCATCTGGGACGTAAAAACCCAAGGGCAGAGTACAGAATATTTGATAGAGTCCTAACCGCAACATATGAGGAAAGGGATTTAGGGGTCATTATTTCTGATGACTTAAAGGTAGGCAGACAATGTAATAGCAGGAAATGCTGGCAGAATGCTTGGTTGTATAGGGAGAGGTATTAGCAGTAGAAAGAGGGAAGTGCTCATGCCATTGTACAGAACACTGGTGAGACCTCACTTGGAATATTGTACGCAGTACTGGAGACCGTATCTTCAGAAGGATATTGATACCTTAGAGAGGGCTCAGAGAAGGGCTACTAAACTGGTTCATGATAAAACTTACCAGGAAAGGTTAAAGGATCTTAACATGTATAGCTTGGAGGAAAGACGAGACAGGGGATATGATAGAAACATTTAAATATATAAAGGGAATCAACACAGTAAAGGAGGAGACTATATTTAAAAGAAGAAAAACTACCACAACAAGGACATAGTCTTAAATTAGAGGGACAAAGGTTTAAAAATAATATCAGGAAGTATTACTTTACTGAGAGGGTAGTGGATGCATGGAATAGCCTTCCAGCTGAAGTGGTAGAGGTTAACACAGTGAAGGAGTTTAAGCATGCATGGGATAGGCATAAGGCTATCCTAACTATAAGATAAGGCTAGAGACTAATGAAAGTATTTAGAAAATTGGGCAGACTAGATGGGCCGAATGGTTCTCATCTGCCGTCACATTCTATGTTTCTATGTTTCTATATGCTATCTATCCATCCATCCATCTCCCTGCATGTCTATCTATTTGTCTGTCTTTAGCTACCTGGCCCATTCTTCAGCTGTGATATAAAATGTTTTAAAATAAACTCTTCCGTTCCCCGATTCAGAATGGCCTCTGTTGATACAGGGACGGAAGTGCAGCAACAGCAACTGATTTATTGCTTGCGTGAAGTTGTCGAAAATAATTTGTATTAATGGTAGTTTTGTGAGCTCTGTTAATAAGTCCGTCCCAAACAGTCGCCATCCGACTGTCACTGTCACTAGAATATAAACCCATCAGAAAATAGAGACAGAGGAAGTACTAAATAGAGCCAAATAAATTATAATCAAGGAACATCAGGACAAGCCAAGGTCAAAGGGAGCCAGAAAATCACAAGAACCATAGCCAGAGCCAGGTCAAGGAAGTCAGAACAACAACATAGATCGAGAAAAGCCAGGTCAAGTACCAAAAGGACAAAATACAGAATAATAACGCACTCCTGGGTCAAATAAGCTTTTATATGAATGGGTGAGAAAGCCTTGGTTTTAGTGATTTGTGACGCGCTGACGTCATGACGCCGGCTCGCATGCACCGCATCATGAATGGCCGGTATCCAAGAAGCCATCAGATCAGGCAGGAGACTCAGAAGGTAAGTATGAGAGCCCTTACATTCGCCCAGATTTTATTTGTAATAAACTAAATACAGGTAAAACTCTTTTTTTACAATGATCTGCTTGTGCGCCCCATCTGTTTTAAAATAATAAAACTTTTATCTGTGTTGTATAGTTTACTGGCTGGATTTTATCTTCTGTATTGATTGATTTAAAGGTCCTTATTATTGTTAAAAAATATCTGTCCTTCCTCTAGATTATCCAGGAAACTCTCATATCAGAATGTTTTTGTTTATGCCTCGCCTACTCACTATTTTCTACTCCCCGCATGTTGCCAGAAATTATAATATAAAAAGAAGTAAAGTATGAGAACATTTAAAGAATATATTTAGGATGGTGCTAAAGGATGGTGGAGCAGCATACAATCCTACTCACATTTTAAGAATGAAACGATCAGACTGGTGGAGATCGGCCCGAGTTGGACATTTTCAGGGGTTCTCCATGCCCACCCAGCTCGCTTTGCTCGTCTTACTTGTATGGAGGTTTCAGAGAATATTCAGTCTCCCCAAATCTTTGGGAGTTCGTTTTGGAAAAGCTGTGAAACTTTTGACTCCCTGCTTCCCTTGCGCGATCCAACTCCTGGTTTTCTCCAGACGGTAATAGCCATACTGAAGACCCTTCCAGAGCAG
This sequence comes from Pelobates cultripes, assembly GCA_933207985.1. Taxonomy (NCBI): domain Eukaryota; kingdom Metazoa; phylum Chordata; class Amphibia; order Anura; family Pelobatidae; genus Pelobates; species Pelobates cultripes. The sequence continues at coordinate 2,449,392 of OW240916.1, forward strand.
ATTCCACAGCACACTCCCCAAACCTTCACATTTTGGTTGACACAGTCAAGTTATTTTTCCAGCTTCAGGCTGAGGCCACAGATTTAACTTTTTTTATTATTATTTATTCTAAGCTTCACTGTCAAGTGTGATAATTTTGTCCTGAAATCAACGTCTGTGGGTTTTTTTCTGTTTTTTTTTTTACACCAGAAATACCAATGTGAGACCTGGTCCAAGAGACCTCCTGATGCTGAGTATGTTGTAGGAATGGCTGGGTCCTTGTCCTAGTAGTAACTAGCAGACTGGTGCATGACGAGAATTTTCGGTTCTGCAGAATAATTTTTTTCAAAGATAGAAAACCGGTCCGATATTGGTTCACCTAAACGTCAATTCACAAACTGAACCGGAGAACAAACCAAAATGGTGTAAAAATGGGCCAATCAGTGTGCTTCAAAATATATATCTGATATAATATATATATTGACATTTTCCTACCATTTGGTTACAGGTCAATTGAAAAAAAGGAATTTAATAGAGTAAAAAACTGGTGGAGGAGTAAAAAGAAATCTATTTTTATATATTTGTATATATTTATTAAACGTATACACTTATCAGCCACAACAATAAAACCCACTGACATCATGTGAAGTGAATAACATTGATTATATCATTACAATGACACATGTCAGGGGGTGCAATATCTTTGGCAGCAAGTGAACAGTCATGGACAAGCAAAAATATCTAAGTGACTTTAACAAGGGCCAAACAGTGATGGCTAAACGACTGGGTTAGAACATTTCCAAAACGGCAAGTCTTGTGGCGAGTTCCTGGTGTACAGTGACTAGTACCAATCAAAAGTGGTGCTGGGAAGGACAACCAATGGGCACCCAAGGCTCATTGATGTCAGGGCCGGATTAAGAGCACACTGGGCCTGGTGCTGACAAATATGATGGGCCTAATTACGGAATCTTATCGACCAAAAACACAGTCATACCTCCCAAGCGTCATGTATCTGATGGAGATGGTGCTGGAGGGAAACTCATAGGATGCAGCTATAAGAAAACACATACTCTATGCTAATCTCTCTCTAATTTATGTTTTCATCTTTCAAGTAAATCCATAACCCCTAACAGCAGTGTCCAGTGAAGAAGTTAGTCAATGGGAGGGGTAAAAGGGTGGGCCACTGGTGCGAATCACGTGACCAGACCTGCCAAAAGGGGAGAACATGCCCAAAAAGAGGGCATGTCTGTCCAAAGAATTTGAAGGACAACCTGGCATGAACTAAGGGCATACTATGCAGGCAGCACCTTGAGCTTGACATAAATGCATCTAATGATGCGCTCACTCCATTCTTTCTAAGGACTGTCCCCTAGCACTCGCTGGTGCACTTGTCTCCTTACCTTCTTACTAGCAGGCAGAAGTTCCTGGTATATAGTCTGAGACAGAGAAAAGGTGTCTGCAGTGAGTGTAGTGTTTGTAGTGAGTGTAGTGTATGTAGTGAGTTTAGAAGAAAGGGGACATGCCACAGTTTTAGAGAGATCAGCGTCTGCATTACCTAAACTAATTTTAATGTCAGCCAGTCCACACAAGTTTTGTTCCCATACATCCCTCTTAAGCTTCCAAACTTAAAGGGACACTATAGTCACCAGAACAACTACAGCTTATTGTATTTGTTCTGGTGAGTAGAATCATTCCATTCAGGCCTTTTGCAGTAAACACTGTCTTTTCAGAGAAAATAACTCCACTGGCCGCTCCTTAGATGGCTGCTAGAGGTGCATTCAGTGTCTCCACCCTCTGCATGCAGACATTGAACTTTCCTCATAGAGATACATTTATTCAATTTATCTTTATGAGGAGATGGTGATTGGCCGGGGCTATGTTAGACTTGTGCTGGCTCTGCCCCTGATCTGCCTAGTTGACATTCTCAGCCAATCCTATGGGGAAGTATTGTAATTTGCTCAGACCACCACTTCTGATGATGTCAGCAGACAGTGAATTCAGAGGCAGAGCCAGCAGCTGCAGACTTGAATACAAGTTATATTTTACTATACTTAGGGAGGCAAAAAGGGGTCAGGGTGTTGGTTTTTACATAAATGGGTCAGAAATACATGATCGTGTTCCTGACCCTATAGTGCTCCTTTAAGCAAGAGTATGTGAAGAGTAGTTAGGGTTGCCACCTTTCTTGGAAAAAAAATACCAGCCTTAATCATTTGTATAATCACAAAGAGTGACATCAGAGAAAATTCAGTAAAATCACCAACAAACTACTCACAGTTTGATTCTGCTGTATAGATGGATTGCTCCCAGTGTCTCAGTCTCGCAAGTCACCCAGTGTCTCAGTGTCCCCATTTCTCCCAGTGTCTCAGTGTCCCTATGTATCACAGTGTCAGTGTCCCCATGTCGCCCAGTCCCCTAGTCTCCCAGTGTCTCAGTGTCCCTATGTATCACAGTGTCAGTGTCCCCATGTCGCCCAGTCCCCTAGTCTCCCAGTGTCTCAGTGTCCCCATTTCTCTCAGTGTCTCAGTCTCGCAAGTCACCCAGTGTCTCAGTGTCCCTATGTATCACAGTGTCAGTGTCCCCATGTCACCCAGTCCCCTAGTCTCCCAGTGTCTCAGTGTCCCCATTTCTCCCAGTGTCCCAATGTCTCAGTGTGTCCCAATGTCTCAGTGTGTCCCCATGTCACTAGGATACTGGGGACACAGTGAGACATGGGGACACTGAGATATTTAGGGAAACTGGGAGAAATGGGGACACAGACACTAGGGACACAGAAACTGGGAGACATGGGGACACTAAGACACTAGGGACACAGAGACATGGGAACACAAACACTGGGAGACTAGGGGACACTGGGAGACATGGGGACACTGGCTGGAAGACAGACACTTGGGGACACTGGGAGACATGGGGACAGTTGTGGGCATAGACATGGGGACACTGGGACATATAGGGACACTGGGAGACATGGGGACACTAGGCACACTGAGACACTAGGAACACAGAGACTGGGAGACATAGGGACACTGAAACATTTGGGGACACTGGGAGACTTGGGGACAGTTGTGGACATAGACATGAGGACACTGGGACATATAGGGACACTAGGCACACTGAGAGACATGGGACACAGACACTGTGAGACTTAGGGACACTGAGACACTAGCGACACTGGATGGGAGACATGGGGACACTGGGAGAAATGGGGACATAGTGTCTCCATGTCCCAGTGTCTCTCAATATTCCCATGTGTCCCACTGTCCCCTAGTGTCTCAGTGTCCCCAAGTGTCTCAGTGTTTCCAGGTCTCCCAGTGTCTGTGTCCCCATGTATCCTAGTGTCTCAGTGTCCCCTAGTGTCTGTGTCCACTAGTGTCTCAGTGTCCCCTAGTGTCTCAGTGTCCCCATGTGTCCCCCAGTGTCCCCATCCCTCACTTACCTGAGCTGTAGAGCTGCTGTCTGGACTCTCTGTGCTGTGTAGCTGCTCCCCCACGGATCAGTTAGTAGAGAGAGGCAGGGATATTCTGTAACTTCCTATCCCTGCCTCTCTCCACACACAGTGACCCCAACTGGCCAGTGCTGGTATTGCAGAGTAATCTCCATTTATTCTGAGAAAAATACCTGCAATTGTATTGCTGGTATTACTGCAATACCGGCACAGCCAGGCAGCCTCAAATACCGTCTGTGCCAGTAAAATACCAGTCAGGTGGCAAACCTAAGAGTGGTGTGGTGTGTCCATGGAAGGCCTGATCTCTGAGAATCTCTCTGCTCAAGTACTGATCTTCTAGGTTCTCCGGACCATATTAAGGCTCATTCAGAGCCTTGACTGCAAAGTCCGGACATATTAAATAGCGTGAACGAAGTCCAGATGGCCCGGTACAGCACAGAATGGTTTTGCCTGCTAGGTATTTAGACATTTAAACTTTATTGAATAACCCTACATATAGCTTCACTCTGCTTCTCATATCACTCTAATTAAATGATCAATGCTGAATTCTAATCAAATTCCTGCATTTGTTTCATTCAAGCTGTACAATTGACGACCTGTCATTATGTGTATTCCTGTATACTGCTCTTTTATTGGGATTCGGTATAGAAATGTCATGAGCCATCAACATTGATTTTTCTATCGTTTTAAATGTCAGTCTGTTGCAGAATTGATTTGAAACATCTTTTAATGGAAGAATGATATAAATGATAGCATGAGTGAGCTGCGTACCATCTCAGTACACACTCCGAATACCCCTACTGTGTGCCAGGAGCACAATATTCAGAGCCCGTATATCAGTGATGGCTATCATCGGCACACTCCATGTTTAACAGCCCTAATTAAACTGGGTGGGATTAATTACAGCCATTAAGGTGGCTATATAACCATGCGCCTGAGGAAGACTATCTCTAGTCAAAACATGTTGTGCTATTTCACTATTGTTTTTACCAAAGTGTTATTAATAAAACTGATATTAATTTTGTTATTTTCTGGTTTCTGAAATTGTCACAGGTTTTAAGTCAAAAAAGCTGAGCTGGAAAAATAGGGCAAAATGTGCAACAATTCCAACAATTCCAAGTTTGATTTGATTTTTGGAACTTTGGAGCAAGTCAGTAGTGATATTCCAAACCTGACAGATATTTCTAAATTACATCTAACTCTAGTTATAAAGTACCCGTACTAAAAATGCTATTTGATTTAGATTTTATTTCCACAAATGTAGATTTTTATATATATTTTACAAAAAATGTCCTTCTGTTCTTAAAAACAGCCCAAATTCTCGAATTCTCCGCCTCCACGTGCATTGTTTAGATTCCCATTGCTCGTGGACTCGTGGACGGGATGCCGTCCCATATAGAGCAGTGACAGAGCTCAGTCTGTCTCGTTGCTGGGTAGGAAGGGATTAAAGCAGCACAGTGACTCTCTGTCTAACATGAGAGCAGCCGCGGAAGGATGGTTAGGTACCGCAGATAGCACATGCTAAAAAGGAGCCATTGTTCTGAAGAATAGGTGATTCATTCTAGTTTTCTGAAAAGCTTTTCCGCAGCAAGCATGCACTTTATAAGCAGATTAATTGGAGTGATTATAGCACTGTCATTACGAGGTCTGAAATCAGAGCCCTCTCTCCTCTTACTAACAGATATATTAACCGGAGTAAAGTACTGAATGCTTCTCACTGAGAAATCACAATTTACAAAAAAATCTACCTCCATATTTACAGTCCTCATAGTCTGAAGTCACTTTATAGAGAATAAAACCGCTCCTATACATTGAGTTAGCCATGAATAGGCGATTGCACATATACTGTATTTTACCGACGGTACACACATGTACAGGCGATTGCACATATACTGTATTTTACTGACGGTACACGCATGTACAGGCGATTGCACATATACTGTATTTTACCGACGGTACACACATGTACAGGTGATTGCACATATACTGTATTTTACCGACGGTACACGCATGTACAGGTGATTGCACATATACTGTATTTTACCGACGGTACACGCATGTACAGGCGATTGCACATATACTTTATTTTACTGACAGTACACACATGCATAGGGGATTGCACATATACTGTATTTTACTGACGGTACACAAATGCATAGGGGATTGCACATATACTGTATTTTACTGACGGTACACGCATGTACAGGCGATTGCACAAATACTGCATTTTACTGTCGGTACACATGTGTATAGGTGATTGCACATATACTGTATTTTACTGTCAGTACACACATGCATAGGCGATTGCACATATACTGTATTTTACTGACGGTACACACATGCATAGGCGATTGCACATATACTGTATTTTACTGACGGTACACACATGTATAGGCGATTGCACATATACTGTATTTTACTGACGGTACACACATGTATAGGCGATTGCACATATACTGTATTTTACTGTCGGTACACACATGTATAGGCGATTTCACATATACAGAATTTTACTGTCGGTACATATGTGTATAGGCGATTGCACATATACTGTATTTTACTGACGGTACACACGTGTATAGGCGATTGCACATATACTGTATTTTACTGTCGGTACACACATGCATAGGCGATTGCACATATACTGTATTTTACTGACGGTACACACATGCTTAGGCGATTGCACATATACTGTATTTTACTGATGGTACACACATGTACAGGCGATTGCACAAATACTGCATTTTACTGTCGGTACACACATGTACAGGCGATTGCACAAATACTGCATTTTACTGTCGGTACACATGTGTATAGGCGATTGCACATATACTGTATTTTACTGACGGTACACACATGTATAGGGGATTGCACATAAACTGAATTTTACTGTTGGTACACACATGTATAGGGGATTGCACATATACTGTAGTTTACTGACGGTACACACATGTATAGGCGATTGCACATATACTGTATTTTACTGGCGGTACACACATGTAGAGGCGATTGCACATATACTGTATTTTACTGGCGGTACACACATGTAGAGGCGATTGCACATATACTGTATTTTACTGACGGTACACACGCGTATAGGCGATTGCACATGTATGTACGTAGTGGGAAATCTTGATGCAGCTTACATAGAACACGAAGGTGTAAAGATGACCTCTGCAAAGTATGTGGAGTTTCTGACTGACCACTTTCTTCCCTGGTACAGAAGGAAGAACTATGCTTTCCGTAATAAAATTATCTTCATGCATGACAATGCACCATCTCATGCTGCAAAGAATACCTCTGCATCAATGGCTGCTATGGGGATGAAAGGAGAGAAAGTCATGGTGTGGCCTCCATCCTCCCCTGACCTCAATCCTATTGAGAACCTTTGGAGCATCCTCAAGCAAAAGATCTATGAGGGTGGGAGGCGGTTTACATCCAAACAGCAGCTCTGGGAGGCTATTCTGACATCTTGCAAACAAATTCAAGCAGAAACTGTCCAAAAACTCACAAGTTCAATGGATGCAAGACTTGTGAAGCTGCTATCAAATAAGGGGTCCTATGTTAAAATGTACAGCGACCTGTTAAAATGTTTAAAAGTTAAAATGTTGTTATAAGTTTGATTGAAATAGCTTTTGATTTCAGTAAATATGCTGCAAACACAACAAATGACAATTTTCAGTTCTTTACAACCTATAAAGTGTTTTGAAACTTACTGTGTGTAATAATTTGGAACAGTGCATTGTAAGTTTTATGTTTAAAAAAAATACTGTTATCATTAGGAGGTTTGTTCAATAAAATTTGAATTGTACTCTTAATAGTTGATAACATGAGAATTATGCTGACTGTTATTTACATCAATTATTTAGGTAAATGAGAAAAATATCATTTGCATAATAATTTGGAACAGGGTGTAGGGTTAACCCTGCAGCTGTAAACATAGAAACTGCTGTTTCACTGAGGGTTAATCCAGCCTATAGTAGCTGTCTCATTGTGAAAATCACAGTGAGAAGACGCTAACGTCCATAGGAAAGCATTGAGAAATGTTTTCCTATGGACTGATTGTATGCACGTACGGCTCTTGCCGCGCATGCGCATTCAGCGCTAATGTCGGAAGAGGGAGGAGATTTCCCCAGCGCCGAGGTAGCCCGGCGCTGGAGAAAGGTAAGTGATTAACCTCTTCCTCCCCCTTCAGCCCAACAGGAGTGGGACCCTGAGGGTGGGGGGGACCTAAAGACCCTATAGTGCCAGGAAAACGAGTTTGCTTTCCTGGCAGTATAGTGGACCTTTAATTGGCAAGGACATACCCCCAGCCACAACTCCGCTGTTTTACGCCTAAAATCAGCGGGGGGCCCCACCAAAAGCACTCATGGCCTGTTCCACCGCTTCCTGCAGAGCAAGAATAAAGAGGTCAAGCCCTGTCCCCGTCCCCCAAAAATAGATTGGCAGCATCCTGCTCAAAGACCCTATGGCAAACTGGAATTCCCCGAATACTCAAAACAAATCTAGACATCCTCCTGTTTAGTTTCCGACGGCAGCATTCCATGGTGCTCTGATTACCAGCGCGCTGCCAGAAATTACGTGCGATAACCTCAGACCAAACCAAGTGTACATCTGGGAATAAAACTAGGATGCGTGCCATGTCCCGCTTAACGGCAGACACTAAATCCCATATGGGCACTGAACCCAGGTCATTCCCCCCCCAGATGGATGACAAGGACACTCGAGGCCCCCAGGAGGCAGGACAGCTGAACCAAGTTGGGGAGGAGCCACACCCACCTCATGCCTCTGGTGACAAGCCACCGAACCTCCACTTCAGAAGGCATAAGACCCAACTGCTCACCTCCAGGTCAGACCACCGCACGCCTCCTGGCCCAATAGACATAGATCCATACTCTGGGGGGAACCAAACCTGTGGAGGGAAATCAA
>OW240916.1:2457841-2498459 GCA_933207985.1 Pelobates cultripes
GCAAGATGAAAAAACAAAAGCCCGACAAGCCCAAGGCGGGCATGAACATAGGGGATCTGCTCCGGCAGGCCCACGGAGTGGGTAGGCCCAAGATGGCCGCCGATATAGATGAGTACTCAGCCTCAGACTCCTCAGAGGACTCAATACTGGGGATGGGATCCGCTAGGGTTCCCCTCACACCACAGCCCCAGACAGCTCTAAAGAACGCTGACTCGGCTCCGGTGACAAATGCCACTCTGAAGGAGCTACTACACAGCCTCCAGCTCACTTTGCAAGCCGACATGGCCTCACTCAGGGCAGACCTAACGGGCATGGTGGGCCGCTTGGAGACAGTGGAGACGACAGCAGCCGAACAAGCCCAGACAATCACCACTCTCTCGAGGGAAATAGGGACCCTCAGGGCACAGCAAGCCACCTTGGAACAACGCTTGGCAGTGATGGAAGATGGCAGGCGCCGAAAGAATCTCAAGATACGGGGTGTCCCAGAGGCGATCCCAGACGCAGAACTCCCGCATCTGGTGAGAAGGCTGCTAGGGTCACTACTTACCCACAAGCAGGCAAAAGGCATTATGACTGACGGGATCTTTCGCATACCGAAGCCTAAGAAGGCCCCCGAGACCGCACCCAGGGATCTGGTTGTTAGATTCGGCAGCAGCAAGGAGAAAGCAACAGTGCAGGCAGCAATCAAAGGGAATTCGCCACTCTCCTTTGAAAACATGGCGCTCACGTTCTACTCAGACCTATCTGGGGACACCCTGAAATGGAGGAAAACTCTCCAACCACTCACCTCACTGCTACGCACCCACGCTATCCCATATCGCTGGAGATCACAGCGGCTACTCCACATCCTGAAAGAGGACGCTGTGCACGCGGTCAGGGACCTTAAGGAGGCGGCAGCCATGCTGGAAACCATCGGCCTCCCACGAGATGCGCTCGCCCAACATGGCACAAGCAACACGGCTAATACGCACACATGGGACCCCACTAGAGTCATCCCGTTTGTCCCTCAGAGGGCCCGCTCGGATGCCTATGCGGTGGCCACAACATGAGGTGACGCAGGACTATCCAGGCTACAATGGGACATCACCCACTAATATCTCACCTACGGTTTTTGGGGTTCATATGAATCTCCCCTTCCATAAGTTTTTTGTTTGCTTTTTGGCTCGCTAAATTGTATATAGTTTATGATTTCACCTCAGAACTGACACACGACAGAGACGGCAGGGCCTCTCCCCCCCCCCCAACTCGAAATTGAGGCGACACAGCCAAGCGCAGTAGGGCGACCCGGCAGAATTAACCTCGGTAGATCTAACCCCCCCCCCACGTCCCCAGCACGACCTGACAACCGAATATATACCAGGTCCATACATAGTTCGCTATACTATTGGAAACCCGGGCATCTTACATAGTCTTGACACAATAAAGCCCTAAGGTTCTATGTTAACTAGCAGGTGATATGGTAACCTATCCTGTCCCCTTTAAGCTAAACTAGCTGCAGGACAGCGCTGGGTTACTGCAGCCTGGTATCATTACATTATTTCTCAGACCTGTTTACTCCTTCGCTACACTTTATACGTGACTAACTGTATATGGCTCTACATGATGCATGCGATCAACGCTTGTCTCTAGGGAAAAATTTAGTTTTTCTTTTATTTAACCTCACTTGGACGACATACCTACCATGCCACTGTCGGATTAGTGTGGGAACTGGTGATACGCTGATGTGGCGCCTACCTATAGAATGTTTCTTAACTTACTCGAAATGTTAAACATATTTACTCTTATGTCCTTACATAAAAAACTAAATGTGTACTGTTATATCAATATGCCTATACTGTTACCATCATAGTTTACCCTTACCTCGCTATGGCTGTTGTGGCACAGCGAGAATGCTTGTTACCCTCATGCACATCAAAAATAAAGAATTAAAAAAAAAAAAACATGAATAACCAGAATAAAAAGCCTGGGCACAGATCGTTTGAAATAGAATAACTCCTGAGTATATATATTCTAGAACATATTAAATTAACCATACCCGTATTCAGGGATTTTATATTAATATTTCCTGTAAATACTAGAAACTGAATTAGACAAGAAAATATTACTACTGTACTTTAAAGCTTTAATTATTACCAACATCACAGCCAAAAACTGCCAATGCCAAATACTCGTGCTACCCATGAGAAAGGTCCGATACTGCCAACTATATACTGTGCTATCCGTCATTAATCAGATGCATTCTAACCTGCCGTTTTAGCCCATAGAACGTATTTTGCACTACCTAGCACTGATATTACACACTAGCAATACCAATCACTGTCAAATAGTGGCCTGCACATTGTCAAGGTCCGGCATTTCCACCAGTTGGCAAAGGTATGCAGAATGAACCACTGATCCTACCAAATACATTAAAACAATACACTCAAGGGGCGTGGCCTAACCATTGAGGCGAGCGGTCGCATGCTGGAAGTGCTCCGACGCTAACCACCAAATAAATAGCAAATTGGGCTCGTACTTGCCGGGTCCCCAGTCCGATCTCGGTCCCTGATATCTGGGACACTACGGGGAAGGCTAAGAAGCTGAAAACGCACTCGGGGAGAGAGCCCGAGATATCAGAGACATGTTAAATGTGAGCCTCCATTTTGTTTAAATGTACATGGGATTTAGACCAGAGCGCAGGTAACGTTCTCTTCGTTTTTACTATGTTAAATGCGAGGCCTAGATCTAAGATGGGGGACCTGCCTGGATCCCGGCACTCTTCCTCCTCAGAGGAAATCATGGACGCCCCAGATAAAATCACAGAAGCCACTGATCCTACTGAATTCTTACATGAGGTAGACCTAGGGGCCACAGCTACTAAGGGGGATTTCCTGCTCTTCATGAAACATATCCGCGTCTTCTTACACGCCGACATGGTGAAAATGCGCGAAGAGTGGTTGGCTGTCACATAGAGGGTAAAAGCAACAGAGGAAGATATCTCCTCCATAACACAGAGGCAAGTGTGCACAACGAAGCACATCATACAACTCGAGGCCTCTTACAATGCCCTACAGACTAGAGTTGAGTCTCTAGATGATGCACGCCGGCACAATCATCTAAAAGTTCGAGGCATAGATGAGACCATCGTTGACAAAGAATTGCTGCATCTCCTCTGGCACCTACTAGCTCACATACTGCTCCCACGTCAAGCCAAGACCATAGCAGCGGAAGGCATCTACCAACTCACCACATCAGCATGGGCTCCAGCGAGTGCCTCCAGAGACGTCCTAATCCACTTCCAGTCATTCCGGGATAAAATGGCAGTATTGGAGATGCTCAAGTCCAGAGCTCCCATGCAATTTGAGGTGATGCAACTCACCTTCCCGCAGGATCTATGCCTAGAAACCCTAGACTGAAGACGTTCTGACCGACAGGTCACTCAGTCTCTGTGGGAGGCAGATGTCCGATACAAATAGGGCCCGGCTCACACCCTCACAGCCATCAAGGTGGCACTGTTTACCACCTCACCAACAGATACTGCCTCCTTCCTGCGAGAGCTGGGCCTTACACAGCGTCCTGACAACCCCCCCGTAGCTGGCTGCTCCTGGGATGTACAGAACATTGTTCCCGTTGTACCACGAGCCGCAACTGAAACTGGCTATGTAAGTTGCTGTATTCTCTGAAGATTCAGTGCTGCCTGGAGAGAACTCTCTGGAGCTGAGCAATGACTATAGACCCGAATTTAATTTCTTTACAGTTCTCTTATGTTTTAGAGTTTCTATTCTTCTTTTATCAGCATATCTCTCCACTTCCAACACCACATGGCCTAGTTCTACATCCGCTCTTATAACCACACACACTCTGCTCAGGGGTCATTAAGTACTGTAATTACCCCTATGACTCAGTCCTTTAACACCCACAATGCTGACCAAAGATCTTTCCTTGTTGATTCATACCTTACCCTTCAGTACATGTAAAGTTGGCAAATTCCATTATCCCAAAAGGATCCAGCTAGACGACGGTCTACAGGTGATACTTTACACTCTCCTCGCGTCAGCCCCACATTTAGGCTACTTGACCCCTCACTTAACTCTTGCTAATGCGGGACAGTCATCCAGTATGCTTCCGGTCCTTTTATAACCTATATAACAAACTTCTCATTCTTGCTGTCTACCATTCTTCAATAGCAGAGTACAGTATTATGTGACAACTAAAGTGTTATATGCTTTGCTATTGTATGTTCCTCAACTTGTTTCATGTTGCAATGAGTCAAAAATAAAGAATATTAAAAAAAAAATACATGCTTGCCAGTGAAAAAAGAGACTTACATTCAACATTTACAGTTGATTTTACGCACTGTGAAGGCCAGACGCAACATATTCTGATCTAACCCAGCGTCTAATCGACAAATATCGAGCAGTTCTAAAGTTGCATTTTTTTTGTGTTTCCATCCTATTCTCCATTAAAAGTATTCAGCCTTCTGGGCTACAGCTGAGAATCATTGTGTATAGAACTCTGTGTATGTACACAAGGTGTTTCACTTCTTTGTACACTGTCACCTCTATACCGCACCCACATGTGGGAACTTGGGTCGGTGAAGTCACTCCTGGTGACAGGTTATGACATGTCTCTGGCTTTGATCTTCAAAAGCTTGTCATCTTAAATTGTCACCCAAGTGACACCTCTTGTGGCCACTTTGTAGTGCGAGTTATTTATTTTTTTTATTAATCACTGTTTTCATAAGAGCGAGGGTCCTTAGAAGGGAGTCTGTGAATTCTATTCCCCAGTTCTTTTAAAGGTTGGCATTAGATTAGAACCACTCACAGTTGCCAGTCAGCCCTTTTCCTTCTGCTATAAAACCTCAGACCATATTAGAGACTTGGCCTTCACACATTGTTAGAACAGACTGGGTATCCATCCCAAATGGTTTTAATTTCCTTTGCTGAATTATTTCGTAGCTATATTTAAAACGACTGAAGAATGGTAGCACCTAATTTTCACAGTGGTAAAACAGCGGCAGCAGTGCCAGTGATTAGTGCATGGTAAGGGGAAATATCTAGTCTTAACAGTCAGTAAGGACAGCGGGTGGCACGGACCATTTAGCCCACCTAGTTTGTCCTCAGTTCTATGGTCAGACTAGGCATTTCTGTTGTCAGTCTATGAATAATTGGAATTGCAGTACAAAAAAAAAAAAACTAATAAAAAGATGAGGTTGATTTCTGGGATTTGTAGATAATCAACAGGTGGAGACGTGCTTTACTGGTGACTTAAATTGCTGCATGTTCCCCATAAAGCAATAGACACGTTTTGCAATTGAAAATAAGCTTTTACAGGCAATGTGCATTATAAGCAGTACATCAGTATTAAATGCAGGGTACTGTGTACATTATTACATATGCAAGGCAGAGCATGCATCTGTATTATACATAGAGCACCATGTGCATCTATATTATATGCAGAGCAGGATATCTATATTATTCACAGCTCAGTGTGTATGTCTGTATTATAAACAGATCCGAATGTGTATCTTTATATTATGCAGATAGCAAGTCTATCTGTATTGTACACAGAGGAGTGTGAATCTGTATTATATGCAGATCCGTGTTTATGGCTCAGGGATACTATAGTGTTAGTAATACACCTTTGTATTTCTAATAACTATAACTACTGCTCTACATTCCTAAACCACCAACTACAGCTCCTAAGCCCGCAATACTGCTCCTGACTCCCCACTACAGCTGCTAATCCCCACTACAGCTGCTAATCCCCACTACAGCTCCTAACTCTACACTACACTTCCTAACCCCCACTACAGCGTCTAAGCCCCCAATACTGCCCCTAACCTCTGACAACAGCTCCTTAATACCCATTTAGCTGCCTCTAATACACAATACAGCCTAAAGCCTCCCAATAGGGTTCCTATCCTCCACTACAGCTCTTAATCCCCTATTACTACCCCTAGCCCCTTCTAAAAGCCCATATGCCCTCACTACATTACCTAAACTCCCCACTACAGCCCCTAACCCTCTACTACTGTCGTTATACCCAACTATAGCCCCTATCCCCTAGTGCTACTGCTCTTAGCCCTCCACTACAGCCCCAACCCCCCCGTACAGACTGTAACCCACCATTTGCCACAACACCCCACTACTGCCCCTATCCTTCAACTTCAGCCCTTATCCCTCTTTTACAGTACCTATCCCCCCACTACTTCCCCAATCCACTCACCACTGACCTAAGATTTTGAGTCCTGCTTACATGTACTAAAGTGCCTGCATGTATGACTGAATCTGTATCTGAAACTGAACAGTGTTCCCCTTCCTTTGGGAATGTTGTAACCAAGTGGAAAATGGAGATCATCCTTGTGAGTGCGTACTTGTGTATGTCTCTGTGAGTGGATATTTATGTGTATATGTAAGTATGTCTGGATGTATACATATGACTATGTTTCTGAGTATATGTGTGTATTTGTGTATCTTGATGTAGATTTCCATGAATGTGCAGCTGTTTGTATCTGTATATACCGTGTTTCTCCGAAAATAAGACCGGGTCTTATATTAATTTTAGTCACAAAAAACACACTAGGGCTTATTTTCAGGGTAGGGCTTATTTATTTACGGTACCGGTATGTACATTGAACAACATTTAAACAACTTTTCTCCACCCCCTTTAATTAATCCACCCCCCTCTTTAATAAATCCACCCCCCTTTAATTAATCCACCCCCCCTTTAATTAATCCACCCCCCTTTAATTAATCCACCCCCCTCTAATTAATCCACCACCCTTTAATTAATCCAGCCCACCCTTTAATTAATTCACCCCCCCTTTAATTAATTCACACCCCCCCCTTTAATTAATTCAGTCCCAGACATAAAATATCTACTCACATTTCAAAGATTCCTTGCCCGCCGAGTCCGACCACTGGGTGCCTCACCGCCCGGAAATGGATCCTTCCGCTGAAGATCCGTGAAGGCAGACTGACGGCGCTGCGAAAGGTCGTCATCACGTTGCGCGATGCCGCGGCCCGCAACGCTTTTCCCCCTCCTCCTCATACGGTAGAAGAAGGAAGTCTCGCCAGGCCGCAAAGGTGCAATGCCTAGGTCTTATTTTCGGGGTAGGGCTTATATTGCAGCCCACCCCGATAATCCGGCTAGGGCTTATTTTTGGGGTAGGGTGTATTTTCGGGGAAACAGGGTATGTGTGTGTACTTATGCATGTATCTGTATGTATCTTTGTTAATGTGTCTCTGTGTGTGTGGCTATGAGAGTGTATTATGTATCTGTGTGTGTTTGTATATATTTGTGTAGTGTGTGTGTATACCTGTGTGGGTTAATGAGGTCATTTTGTTTAAATTATTGAAACCAAAAGAAAAAGTTGCATTTGTAAAATGTTAAAGTGGGATACAGTGCCATGAAATGCCTAGGTCTATTTCATCTCTCAGTTCAGCACTAACCGCTACTTACACACAGCTACACACATCACTCCCAGCTACCCACACACAGTAATACACATTACTCACAGCAACTCACACATCGCACATTGTCCATTGTCACATACATCACCCACATCAGCCCAAATTTATCACTCACAACTACCCACACGCAGCCACGCACATCACTCCCAGCTATATACACATAACAGACAGTGTTATACGTCATGCACAGAAAGCAAAAACACGCACCTCACACACAGCTACAACACTTACAGCCACCCTACACAACACACCCACACCATACATCCACTCAACATTTTAATAAAAAAATCACATTACACAACGTTAAGAAATAACATAAGGGGTAATGGGCTGCACACACCTGTGATTATAGGCAGAGGAGTGTGTACCTGTATTACACACAGGACAGTATCTACCCGTGTTATACAGAGCTGCTTTCATATTTTTATTACACACACACAGCAGGTTGTGTATCTATAAGCAGTGCAATGTGTGTATCTGTATTATACACAGTGCAAAGTGTGTATCTGTATTATAGACAGACCAGTGTGTGAATCATATTAATTACAGGGCAGTATAGCATTATACAGAATGCAGTGTGTATCTGTATATTATACCTGAGCAGTGTATTACATTGAGGAGTGTATCAGTTTATAAACATAGTGATATTATATAGAGTGCAGTGTGTATATTTTGTATCTTTTAACGTTCCTTGTATTGTTTGTCAAGTTTTGTGCTTAGCAGGAGATTATGTTGTTCAGTCTCCTAATTTACTGTTCCTGGTACCCTCTCTATAACCCCTTAGAGCCGTTGGCCACCTCACCTGGGATGAAAGGCTTGACTCACTCCTCTAGTTGGTATCCCAAGGCTAGGTTTAAACCCGCAGCTCTGGCAAGAGGCAGAAAGCCACAAGAAAGCTGGGAATGCAGAACGTAGAGAGTACGCAGGGTGTTGGTGACCTCTCATTACAGCTGACTGAACCCCCCACTGGTGCCAATGCAATGCCTGGCAGGAGTATCACTCAGCTTAAACTTTCCAAGTAGGAAGAGAAGGATGGGGGCGTACAATATCTGTTACTGACAAAGAAACACAAAGATCAAGTTATGCTCTGAAGCAACACACAAATTAAAAGGAACCTGGTGGTTGAAAAGGTATAACTAAGATCTTAACCCATTCATAACAAAAGCGGTCAGACAAACCTCATGGCCCTTGAACATTACTTGGCTCGATAAAGCGAATACATTTTTTTTATTTAACACATCTCTCTCAAATTCTTAGCACTCCACTGTCTTACAATGCACAACACTGCGCTGTTGTGACAAATTAGTTATTCACTAAAGAGAATTCAAGGTGAATTCAGAATGAATTTCAAATTTAAAGGGACACTATAGGCACTCATTAAAGCTCACTGAATGTTGAATGTTTACATTGCAGTGCTAAGATAGCCACTAGAAGCAATTCCAGGAGTTTACCGGACTGGGTACCCTAACAGACGCTGGACGTCCTCACACTCTGCATGAGGACGTCCAGTGTAAGTGAAAGCCCCATAAGAAAGCTTTGAGTCAGTGCTTTAATATGGGGAGGGCCTAATGCGCTTGCAACGCTTGCTACGCATACGTATTATGTCCCCCCATCAGATGACGTTGAAAACGGTGGAGTGCATTAGGGCCCCTCCATCAAATGACATTGGAAGAGGTGAGGGACATCGGTGCTGTAATTGGGTGAGTAAATAAAGTTTTTTTAAAGCCATAATGTGCCAGGGGTGGGGTGGAGTGCGAGGTAGTGGGGGACCAGAAAGAACTATAGTTTTAAAAATACAACTTTGTATTCCTAACACTATACAACCCCTTGAAGGTCAAAATAGCTGAACTGGAAAAATGTATAACCAGCTAGGCTTTCAGTTTGGCCCTAAATTTGAAATTCTATTTTAAAGGGACACTCCAGTGCCATGAAAACAATCCGTTTTCCTGGCACTGCAGGTCTCCTCTCCCTCCCACTCCCCATCTCCTGTTGCTGAAGGGGGGAAAACCTGAAGACTGATCCCGCCGCCGGCTGAGGAGACCTAATGCGCATGGGCGGCAATGCCGCGCACGCGCATTAGAGCTATACATAGAAAACCTGTGCTCTAGACACAGAAGTTCCCTCTAGTGGCTGTCTAGTAGACAGCCACTAGAGGAGGAGTTAATCCTGCAAGGTAATTACTGCAGTTTATAAAAAAAACTGCAATAATTACACTTGCAGGGTTAAGGGTAGTGGGAGTTGGCACCCAGACCACTCCAATTGGCCGAAGTTGTCTGGGTGCCTGGAGTGTCCCTTTAATTCACACTTTAGGGAATAACCCTATTTGAGAACATTCACTCCAGTGAAAATAAAATCCAGTTAGTTTACGGAAACTAATTTCCAGAGTATCAATATCATATCTTTGCTTTATTGATAAGGTTTTAATCAGTGTTTCCTACACCCATGGGTCAGGATCAAAAAGTGGGTCACAATGTCAATCCAGTAGGTGTCCAATGGGCAGAACAAAAATATCATATTAATCAATGCTCAAAGACAATCCACAATAAATTGTATCCTCCAAAGCAGAATATTTTTTTAGTGTAGGGTTAGGCAACCTTCGGCACTCTAGATCCGGGCTACATCTACACTTATGCTTTGCCAACATTATGTATGTAAGGGAATTATGGGAAATGTAGTCTACAACATCTGGAGTGTCGAAGGCTGCCGAACCCCTGCTTTAGTGAAATGAAAACCACTTTCCCTTTGGTTGGAGTCCAATTAAGGTATTCTACAGATTGTATTATTATTTTTTTTGACAATCTTGTTTTTATTGAAGTATTTTGCATTTGCGATACAGCAAGTTCAAATAGGGCATAGGTTAGTGCAGGCATTTAAATTATTTTATTATATACTACATTACATTGGAAGAATGGCTCACTATGGATGTATTCAGGATAGAATCCCAAGGCAAAATACTGGAATGAAGAGATTGATTTCATCCCAAAAGCATGTGAATTTTAGATATTTTAAGGTCGCAGTTCCAAACACTACTTGAACATCTGTAGAATTAGTTAGTATCCCTGAAATAACATGATCGGACATCTGTAACCCTGGGGATACTTAAGATATTAAATAGGCTAGACAACAGTGCTCCCCTTCCTTTTGGGAATGTTGTAAACAAGTGGAAAATGGACATCATCCTTGGACATAAAAAAGAATGTTTGTGGTAAATGTGGGAGTAAAAGACAACTCGGAGCACGAGGTTCTCCAACCCAGAGATTGGGTGGACCCAACAGCTACATGTCAAAACAAAGCCTCCAGGGCAAATCATGAAATTTCCAGATATGATGAGTATTTTTCTGCCCTCCCCCCCTTTGCAGTAAATAAAACAATTCTAACATTAAAAAAAAAAAATGTACTGTGTACATTTTGCACATGGTGTAAAAGAGTGATCTAGCATTTAAACAGGGAGAAGTGGATATTAGAATGGAAGCAATAGAAGGTAAATTCTAATTCTAGTTCACCATAATGGAAAAGAGTCCCAAAGGAGCAGTGGCACTTGACACAAAATAGGGTACATCTTGGCTCCTGCAGGCGTTCACAGAGGAATTCCACAACAGGTTCCTCAAGACCAAGGGGGTGAGTAGAGGGGGTACGGCTTGCCAGGGCAGTGCGGGGGTGGACATATTGCCCCAATTGTGGAAATTCAAGGGTCCTGTGAGCAGTAACACAACACTTGCTTTTCATCCTCCCCTCTACCTCCATTTCTTTTTCTTACACTCCTTGCTTCTTACACTACGCATATTCCCTCTTAATGCAAAGGTTGGGAATCTGACCTGCATTAATGCAACACTACAGTGCAACTGATGATTTGTTGAGAAACTGTTTATGAATGGAATGGCACTAGGCATTAAAGTTCCAATTCAAAGGGCAGTACAGAATCCACAGTTTTCTTTTTGTACAGTTCATTTATTTTACTGTGTTACCAAGGTTAGAGAAATACCTGTCCTAAGTTATACTCTTGTTCGGAGCTGTATGTCTTGCTTCTATTGTTTATATGCCTACGCGTCGATGCATTTTTTATGAGATTTGAGAGACCTGTGAGTCTCACATTGTTTATTGATACATGCAACGAAATGCCTTTAATGAAAAGATATTTACAAAAAAAAAAGTCTAATATTATACTTATGTTTGTTTATACAAGCTCTGCTCAAAGTTAAAGAGTTACAAGCACAAAGCCCCATCTCATCTACTCTTAGTGAACTACTGTCTGCAAGGTGCTCTATATGTTGCTGAGGGGAATCCACACACAGATTTGGGAATAGTAATTATATTCTCTCCTTGATTAACCACATCAAAGTTGTGAAAGGCCCTTCAGTGTTGTGTAGTTGAGGAAGGAGAAACAGACTGTGTTTTCACAAGATTCGTCATCCCCTGTACACCTGACCCAGAACTCTGCAATAACAATGACCTCTTAACACTGTATAAACATAAAACCTTCTGTTCATCTTCAGATGATCATTTAGCCCCAGGAAAAAAGGTGAATAAAAAAACAACTCAAAACATTCTGTACAATGTTTTTGCGGTTTAAGCTCCCATCGAGCAATGGATGGGTTAAAACAAACCTCTAAAGTATTAACATATATCACATAATCCCAAAAGACTCATCTCCTTCAGTAAACCGAATGCATCCATCAGGTGGAGTGGGGCAAACCAAAAAGGATTCTGGAAGACTGACAAGTTGCTTTAGGCAAAAGAATTGGCTTCAAATATGACACTCCATATCTTTTAAGACATGCTCACCTTTTTTCCTAAGTGGTAGCTGCCTTGTTTTCTGACCTCGTTGGTAGCCCCTGTTAATTGCCTATTTGGCTTCCATTTAATTTTTTATTAACACTACTAATTAGCTGGGGAGCATATCCTCCTCTTTCAATCAAAATGCTTGAGGCTCACACGCATTTGTAAAGGTGCTAATTAACCTTTTTTGGGCAGTGCCTGAACTTAATTAACTTTCAAGTAATAAACATGTCTCTCCTTCATACGAGTACATGCAGTGTCCAACCTTTACGGTGGGCAGGTGCAGTGTACGTCAGTCCCTGACCTTGACTGTGTACGTGAATGTTAGCTGTTGATTGAAATATGGCCTTGGTTACAAAGTGTAAGTTTTGGAACCTGATCTAAACCTTGAATGCATGACGTGGCTTGCAGTTTGACCTTCATGGTGGGTCATGCACTGGATAGCAGTTCCTTACTCTCATGATCCTCAGCCAGTGAAATGTAGATCACCACAGCTGGAGTTCTACTGGTAACCCTTGCCATCAGCATTAATACGTGGAAAATCTACAACACCCCACAATCTGGCCATCCCTAACCATCATCAACATTGTCTGAATTATTTTCCAAATATATACAGGATTATTCACTAAACACCGGGTTTTATCTGAATGATCAAATTCCTACCACATTGGCAATTTGCAGATTTACTAGAGTCAAATACTGTCAGAATCTGGTTGGTCTGATTGATTCTGTATTACTTGGAACATCAGTAATATCTGCATGGGAAACAATGTGAAGCACAAATGTATCAACAAATGCATGGTGACCGAATATAAACCATATGCATCTGGTAGGATGCCAATTCGCAAAATCAGTCACTTGCTTTTTGCAAATTAATTGATCATTTAAGAACAGTCCACTGGGTAGAAGGTCCCAGTTGTTCCTCACAGGTAGAGGATAAACAATATTATATTATTAATTTTTATTATCAATTATTATTATATATTGGCCATGCCAGGAATCTAAGCTTGAGAAATAATAGTTAAAATAATGTGGATCCCGGGGGGGCGGGGCCTGACCGCCGAACGAGCCAGACGCAAGTTGAGTGAGCTCCTCAATCTTGTTAATCCTACCTGCCTCAAATAGGGTGATACTCCTGCTGATCAGAGTACATACCGGCACACACCGAACCGAGAGTGCAGGGACCACTCACAGAGAGAAAACCCGACACTTTTATGCGCCATACAGGCACTAAAGCTTCCTACTGCCTATTTCACGACTTTTGGCGGGAGACGCGGCCAATCTCCCGCTGACCAAGCAAACAGAAGTGGTTGGGCACCCGCTCTCCACCCCGCCCCCTCTGGACCGGCGGGGGTTATCCCGGTCCCTGCTGAGCTTAACATCAGGGCACACGGAGCCACAGACGTTTAATCAGAGGCTCTACTGAAGGAGGTGTGCGGCGGTGAACAAAATGGTGGAGGCATGCAATGCAGCGCCACGGGAAGCGGCACTCCTTGGAACTGATTGGTCCCATGGCAGCATGGGAAAACTAGAAGAGATATTCAACCGATTCTTGGCTGTTTTGGAGGAGCGGATGAAGCTGGCGACAGCTAACCAAGTCCCACTGACTAAAGAGTGGAAGCTGTGTGAGAAGAGGCCTGCGGAGCACTCCATAAGTGACTCGACATGCAAGAAAGCAGCCAACTTTGCGCTATGCCTACCTGGGCATAGAACCACCCGAGGAGCAACCCCAAGGCACAAGCCACGCCGGCGAAAGAGACCGAAGCCCACTCAGCGACCACAGCGCAAAGCACACAGGACTACCTGCATCCTTCCGGATGGGAGAGACGTGGACTCTGGTAGCTACCGAGCTTGTGACATGGCGGTACCGGCTCTGCAATTGGCCTGGGGCCAAGGAGATTCCTCATAAGGGCCCTCTCACATCACCCACACATGGACCTATCCTGGACTGCACATACCTGAAAGAGAGGAGCCCAGTCGGGGTATTGGCTGAATGGAACTCACGCTGGTCAGGCTTGTCTTGTAGGCTACAGCCCATTCTTGTTTAGCCCAACTCATGGCACACTATGTTATGTACAGGGTGATAGGCCTCTGTTCCGTTTATTTCACTTGCTCAGCTCTTCTCTGCTCCACGCATATTACGAGTTGCACTTTGGGCAAGCCAGGAATTCCTGCACTCCTAGTTGTGTTTCTATAACCATGCTTACCCGTAATACAATTATTAAGCATACACTCATGTCTGTGATTGCAGGCTGCCCCAGCAAGCATTACTGGTATTCTCAGCAGTTATTTACTGTCTAGATATTTTACCTGTTTTACAAGACTACATTGCAAGCCCGATCTAGATATGTTTCCTTAGCATGTTTATTAGCTCGTCATTAAAGATATAAAAAAATGTGCATGTTCTCTCCAACTGCCTTACTACATGTAATATATGTATCTTGTTGTTCTGGTCATTGGCGGTTGTGGCATGACTAGACGGTTGGTATACCTCTGCACAGCAAAAATAAAGAATATAAATAAAAAATAAAAAAAATAATGGGGATAGACAGCTTTGGATCATGGGAGGTCTATTTTTAAAACCACAACAAACAAAATAAACCTTGAGTACCTGTTTGCTATTGGTACTTTTCACTGAACGACAGGTGCTAAACCTGGGAAAATAACATTCTTAGATCAAAATACTTTCTACCTATTAACATACAATACAGTAAGTACAAACAGTGCATTCACTTTTGTGAAGTCCTGCATTCAACAGCTTACAATCTACTGGTGTAATGGGTCATACTTTCAAACAAATATTTCACATATATTCCCCTAGTGGTGTGGCGCACAGCCTGAGGAAACCCTGGATAAATAGTTTTTTTAAGCTTCCTGGAGAATACTTCATCTATATTTCACTATGGAAATGCCTGTCTGTATTGCAATCTTTAGGTATTTCTGCTTAAATATTTCACAGACAGTTCCATTCCTTAGAAATTGATGGATGCCAACAGATATCGAGTTATTGTGACATAGTGGAGGCTTAACACAATATGGCCACATGGTGTAAACAAATCCACATATCTTAAAGGTCATTTTAAGTAGCCTTGTAAAATTCAAGGATTTATCTGGATTTATTATCCAGATACTCAATATTAAAAAGATGGGTTCCATCTCTCCAAAATTCTCCACAAAATTAGGTTCAAATGCAGCCAATGTACTTTAGTACAGGAGTAGCCAAAGCATATTCCTGATCTGTTTCACTCAGGACACACCTTTTGGCAGTCCATGCCTTAGACTCTAGACTCGAGGAAGTATGGCCGCTCATGTTTTACAGAATGGCAGCTTGTTTGCAGCCATGTTCTCTTGTGATTTGCTTGGTGCTTCATTTTAAGCTTTTATAAGGGCTTATTTTTTTTCTAAAATCATCACATCATCTCTCTTATGTTAGTTGTCTGATTAAGGATAAATATTCCCTGTTCCCATAAATCACAACTTAAAGGGGCACTATAGTCACACAGACCACTTAATCTCAACAAAGTGGTGTGGGTGCAGTGGCTCTGTCCTTTTAACAATGTAATGTTTAAAAATAAATAAAAATTGCAATGTTAACACCACACGGTTACAGGGCCAGTTTGAAAAAAAAGGAAGTTGTTATGGTGCCAGGAGGTCCCTGGCAGTGGCTCACCTTTCCGGGTTAAACTGTTCACAAATGGTTTATTCGCAAAGTCTGTGTTGCAGAACATGGGATATAATTGACACTTTAATTAATTAGATTATTGTCTTGTAGTGTCCACTGTTGGCTAACTTAATTTACTTAATTTATATGCGAGAACTAAAACTCACACAAAGCTTAGCCAGCCTCTACGGCGACACCACTGTTTTATAACCCAAAAGGTTAATATTTATAAGGATTTTGTCCTGTCCAAAATAAACACATTATTCCAAATCTTCATGAAAAAAAGTCCCTTTTTATCATCCACTCTGGCTGACCGACCTTATAAACCACAGTGCATCCGACATGTTCTAATGGAAGTCTTTTATATCTTCTTAAGTCATATTTAGTTCTACGGGAAAAAGCTGCGAGATGCATTCTTAAAACATGAAATAACAGTTTTGTCCGAAACTTAATATTTTATAGAGTCGTTAACAACAGTCTCGTGGCTCCAATTAGACCACGGTGTTGAAGTAAATGCTAGGATTTGGCATGATTTTATTTTATTTTTAACTGCCTTTTAAATTAAGGGAATTTTAATAATAATAATAATAATAATGAAAAAGTTCAGTCATTGCAAATTCTGTTAACTGTTTCCAAGTGCTTTATTGCAGAGAGATTGCCATTTGTTCTGGGGCAGAAACGTTAATCACACATGTGACTTATTTTTTCCACCTGCTTTGTTCTTTAATTATCTCTTTTAAAAAAAAAAAAAAAAAATCAGTATATATTTTTTATAAATCTTTTTTTTTGAAGTGCATGGTAAGAAACAAAGATTTCACTATATACCAAGGTGAGTTGGCACTGAATTAACATTTCACATTAGGTAAGGTATATATAGAAATAGCGTATACTGTGCCCAGAATTAAGTGTACAAAAATTATACGTACATAAATCTTCAGATTGTATAATATTGTGGACCTCAGAACAACAAAAAGAATACAATAATAGTGCGATACTGTATAATATAGAAAATAGTCAAGATAATGGCTCTGTATAAGATCCATTCACATTTTATCCATTTTATTATATTGCTCCAAAAGCGATGCAATATGCGTGGTATATATGGAGATAAATACAAAAAAAGAAAAAACTCCAATGGGGAAGTAAGTACTTATGAATAAGAAAGGAAATAAGGTAATGCACTTCCATTTCCCAGAGCAGAACCTGCCGGTTGTAAAATCCCCATCTATGTATGTGATGGTACCAGGAAGCAGAGGATAAATAAAAGATAAATAACTATAAAAAGTTAACTTTTATTTAACCAAAACAATAATAAAAAGGTATATAAATAATATGAGGAGTCCCACGTGACGCGTTTCGCCTCTCCAAGGCTTCTCAAAAGTGTGGTTTAGTCCTTACAATTAGTGATGTCCCGAACGGTTTGCCACGGATGGCGAACATATGCGCTGTTCGGTCCGCCCCCTATTCGTCATCATTGAGTAAACTTTGACCCAGTACATCACAGTCAGCAGACACATTCCAGCCAATCAGCAGCTGACCCTCCCACCTCCTGGACAGCTCACTAAGAATGCAGCTTCACAATGAATGTAAAATGGATGCTGTCCAGGAGGTGGGAGGGTCAGCTGCTGATTGGCTGGAATGTGTCTGCTGACTGTGAGGTACAGGGTCAAAGTTTACTCAATGATGACATAGGGGGCAGACCGAACAGCGCATATGTTCGCCATCCGCGGCGAACCGTTCGGCGAACCATTCGGGACATCACTACTTACAATGTTTCGTTTTTATATGTCTATCTTAATTCTAGAAGGCTTCCTGGTGGTTCTAATTTCCGGTTTCCTTGAAACGCATGTGTCACACTGGAAGTGACGCGGAGGTGTTCCATCGTTGGTACTTATTATAAGCTTATCTCGCGTCTAATTGGAATGCACGTATTGCCACAATGGTGTACATTGCATTCCAAACACTGATGATGTAAGTCTCTGTTATGTCCGTGAAGGGCTAACGTTGCTATCATTTGAAAGCCTCACCTCCTGCAAATTGATCCGGTGGAGGTATAATATCATGGTACTCATTCTCCTCCCATATACATGTAAGGCAGTAATGGCTCAGCGGCCATGTTAAAAAAGGGTAAATTAGATATACACTAAGAATATGTAAAATCTTGTTTTCATGTGAATAAAAAGATAACATAACATAACTCTTTTGGTTGTAGATGGTATGTGGATTACTAATGCTGGAGAAATCTTGTGTTCTCATAGAGGTAGTATGGTATTACAAATAAAGTAGCAAGCTCAAATATAATCTCTAGACATGTGTATATATATATATATATATATATATATATATATATATATATATATATAACCAGCATAAGGGAAAGACACAGGCGGCAATATTAGAAAGGGGCAAAAAAGCTAATATTGATGCTCATTGGAAAAAACATACTATTAAACATACATGGTATAGATATTCCATTAGGTATAAATATATAAGACTATAAATATAAAAAAAAAAAAAAAATAGAGAATAAAACAACTATAGTGATTTTTTTTCAATAATGGCATTTTGTTTGGATACCAAGAATCATAGTATAGCATAATTCTATTTGCAACATATAGAATAGTGTATAGGCTATAGTATATAAGAGTTTTCCTTTGTTGTATTTATCTCCATATATATCACGCATATTACATCGCTTTTGGAGCACCAGTATCGACCACATCACCATATATCCTTAGACAAGGATTATACCGTCCATGTGCAACACAGCAGAGCTCTAAAATAGCTCAATAAAATGAGAGTGGATCTTACACAGAGCCATTATCTCAACTATTATCTACACTATTACCTACACAGCATGCAAGTAGTGGAAATATCATGCCAATCAGGGCCGGACTGGGAAAAAAATTCGGCCTGGGCATTTTTTTATTACAGCGGCCCACTGAGAGGAGGGCGGTGCTAGATAGGATGCGTATTGTCATCACCAATGACAATTATGCCCCATCTCAAAGTGAGCATATTGGTTTAATGCTCTTTTAGGGCAGACCATGCGCAGAGCTCTGCTGAAGAGCTCTAGCATGAGAAAAAGGCTCTGTATTTGTTTGCACAGTGCAAGCAGATTAAATAACATGCTTGTGTTGTGTTTGCTTGAAACTTGTCTCTGGTTTCTCCATAAATGTGATACCAGGAGATAAAAATGCCAGGAAAAAGTATTGTAGCCCCATGCAGCCAAAGCACAGCTAAGCGAAAAAAGGGCCTTGACAGGGGCTAGGAGGCGGGCATAGGAGGAGGGAAGGAAGTATGGAGTTATGGGTAAGTAGGCTGGGCTATTTAAATAGGCAGCCATTTTAAGTGAGCTCACTTCTAATTTCCTACCTGACTGAGTTTGTGTGCACTTCTGTGTGTGCAGATTGGGTTAGGTAGGGCCTTTTTTCTTTCTTGTCATTTCTGCAGGGCCATGGACGAAGTGGAGAGGCTGCTGGAGGGGATCCGGTCAGCAGCGCGAGGTCATGGAGCGGATTGGTTGCGGGCCCAACTCGGACCGGCCCTGGCGGGAATGGCGGCCCAGGAGGGCGCGCAGGATCGTCCAGTGCGGGCCAAGAGGCCGCCGCGGAGGCTGAGCCCGGGCGTGGGGCCCGGTGAAGCTGGACCCAGCGGGCGCATGGCGGCGGGAGGAGGCCGCAGCAGGGCCGGTAGCAGCGCGGTCGAGGCCCCGCCTCCCAGCGCGCTACCGTGGCCTTGGGGACAAGCTGCGCGGCGGGCGGCTGCCCGTGACGGCGGCGGTCCGGCTCCCAGGTCGGAGGGGGCCGCGCCAGGAGCGGGGGCCGCGGCACGGGCCGGGCCCCCTGGAGTGATGGACCACGTGGGGCCGCAGCCCAGGAGGACGACCAGGAGGTCAGCGGATGCAACAGGCGGGGCCGGAACCGTGAAGCCGTCCGGCAGGCCCCAGGACAGACAGGCAAGTGCAGGGGGCCCCGCCAGGGGCTCTCTTGGCGTGCTGGGTGCTGGGAAGGAGATACCTGGGGGTAGTGGAGACGGAGGGATGGGGGGTACTAGGCCGGCCACTCTAGGGTTACAAGGGGAAAGGAGGGGGGTCGTGGTTGTGCCCAGGGTAGTTCAGTGGTACTGGAGAAGGGGCGGGTAGTGAGGGGGAAGAGGTCAGGGGCACCTAAGGGGTCCCTCAGTGCTACAAGATTAGACAGGGGGTCTCCCTCTGGGATTAGGGGTGGGCCTGGGCCTGTGGGGCAGTCAGGGCCCCTGGGAGCAGGGGGGTTAGCTGATCAGGCAGTGGCTAGGCTGGATAAAGGGGGTGTTGAAGGCCGGGGAGCCCGTCACGGTGGGGGTGGGGGGTTGGCCCGGGTGGACAGGCAGGTGCTGGGGCGCAGTGGCAGGAGGGGGGGGTCTAGCTCGGGGTCTAGCAGCATTAGCCCATCCCCAGTTAGGGATCAGGGAGCTGGGGGAGCTAGGGGGAGGTCAAGACAGGACAGTTCCACCTCTGAGGGGTCGGACAGGAGCAGGGTCAGGGCCCCCAGGCATGGTCGGCGGGGGCGGACCGAACGCTGGGGGGGAAGGAGTCGTAGCCCACGGGGCGGGGCCATCCAGGCCTCTGGAGCACGGACTACGGGCACCACACGGAGGGAGGCTTTGGTGAAGGGCAGGCGCTCCCCGGGTCGGGGTGAGAGGGTGACAGGGGATCATTACACCCTACCCAGGACATCTTCTCCTCGTTACAGGTCTCGGAGCCGGTCATCTTCTGTGTTAGCTGGGCACCGGGTTGGCTCCCCGGTCGGCGGGGCGTTAACGGAGGTCGCTCCTCCCGGACGGATTACAGTGGACAACGCAGCCCCCAGCGCTCGGAGACCGGGGGGCTTGGCCGGTGAGTCCTGTGCCTCGTTGCAATCCAGTACATTGATTCACACACTACAAACACTTCTCCACTCGCTGGGAGCGGGGGGTGACACGGGTGGCGGTGTAGGTCAGGTGTGGGCACAGGGGACAGGGGCCACGGGTGTTATCTCCGCAGAACCGAGTTCGAGCGGGGATTCGGGAGCGGCTGGCAGCAGGGCGGACGCAGCGAGTGAGCGGGCGGAGTTGACTGGTGGGGGGGTCCCTGATGCGGCCAGACAGCACACATACGTGTCGTTCGCGGGTCCGCTCGGGGTGCACCTCAAACAGGAGGTGAAAGACAAGATCTGGAAGGGCGAATTCTGTGAAATCTTTTCCCTGCTCCCCTTAGAGGAGTTTATAGACCTCAAGGAGGAAGATAAGAAAGACGAGAAAAAAGAGGAGGAGGAGAAAAAGAAGCGGTATCGTAAGATACCGAAATCTTTTGGCAACTGGCTAAGGGCGTTCTGCGTCCTGGCCAGTGTCCTAGGTGAGAAATCGCCGGAATCGTGCTCCTCCCTGTTTTGCTATTTAGACGGAATTTGGGAGGCATACCGCACCTACGGCGGGCTGGCGTGGTGGCGGTATGATGAGCAGTTCCGGCAGCGCTTGGCGGCTAATCCGGGTATGAGATGGGACCAAATGGACCTGCCCCTCTGGATGAAATTGATGATGGCGCAGAAGGCGCACCCCTTTCAGCACACGGCCGGCGCAAAGGGGCAGTCCGCCTCGTCGGCCGCCTTGCAAAAGGGCTTATGCTGGCTCTTCAATGAAGGCCAGTGCAAATGGGGGAACACCTGTCGTTTTAAGCACGAGTGCTCCGGCTGCGGGGGCACACACGGGCTTAACCGATGCTTCAAAAAGGGGAAGTCAGGACATACCGGAGTCGCTGCTACGGTTGGGGAAGGAGGAGGGGACTCCTCTGCCACGGGGCTTAACCCCGGTGAGGCTAGACGCGATGGAGCCATGGCTAAGCCGCTACGGTAACAGGGCAGACGCCGAGTTGCTACGGGCGGGCTTTGGGCAAGGGTTTTTTATCCCGTTCCGGGACAGGGGGGGATCTGGGGTGCGGCGCAACCTTAAGTCGGTGGCGGAGTTTCCGGGGGTGGTGCGGGAGAAATTAGAAAAGGAAGTTTTATTGGGTAGGATGGCGGGCCCATTCTCGACACCGCCGTTGGAAGGCCTTAGGGTTTCCCCGCTCGGGGTGGTACCCAAGAAAGAGCCGGGGAAGTTCAGGCTCATCCACCACCTCTCCTACCCCAAGGGAGCGTCGGTGAATGATGATATCGACAAAGAGTTGTGCTCGGTCTCATATGCATCATTCGACCGGGCGGTCGAGCTGGTTAAGAAGGCCGGGCGCGGGGCGCTGATGGCAAAGGTGGACATTGAGGCAGCATTTCGGCTGCTTCCGGTCCACCCGGCATGTCACCACCTTCTGGGGTGTTTCTTTGAAGGGGCATACTTTGTGGACTTGTGCCTCCCCATGGGCTGTTCCATCTCGTGTTCATACTTTGAGAAGTTCAGCACTTTCCTCGAATGGGTGGTACGGGCGGAGGCAGGGAATGGATCAGTGGTGCACTATTTGGACGACTTCTTCTGCGTGGGGCCGGCAAGCACTCCTGCTTGCCAGCGTTTGCTGCGGACTATTGAGTGGGTCGCTGGGTGCTTCGGGGTCCCGCTGGCAGCGGATAAAACGGAAGGCCCGGCAGTGTGCCTTAGTTTCCTGGGGCTGGAGATTGACTCGGTGCGGGGCGAATGTCGGCTGCCGCTGGCAAAGCTGCAAGGGCTGAAAGGGTCGGTGGCAGCAGTAGCGCGGGCGAGGAAAGTCACCCTGCGGCAGCTGCAGTCGTTGATCGGGATGTTGAATTTCGCTTGCCGGGTAATCCCGATGGGTAGGGTTTTTAGCCGCAGCCTGTCGCCAGCTACGGCGGGGGTGCGATCCCCACGCCATTTCATCCGGGTATCGTCCGCCATGAGGCCGACCTTGCCGTGTGGGATACCTTCTTGCGGGACTTTAATGGGACAGTGTTCTTTCGGCAGGAAGGGGTGTCGGTGACAGAACTGGAGCTGTTCACTGACGCGTCAGGTAGTGTGGGCTTCGGGGCGTACTTTGGTGGGAAATGGTGCGCGGAGAGGTGGCCGCTGGCGTGGGGGCAGAGCCCCCTTATGCGGAACCTGGCCTTCCTGGAATTGTTCCCGCTGGTGGTTGCGATGGCTCTGTGGGGGGGAAGGGCTGCGGGACAGGAAGGTGGTATTTTTCTCTGACAATATGGCGGTAGTGCACGCAGTGAATAATCAGTCGGCGGCGTCGAAACCGGTGGTCCGGTTGCTGCGGCACTTCGTCCTAATGTGCATGTCCCGCAATGTTGTCTTTCGCGCGCGCCATGTGCCCGGGTACTTGAACGAAGTGGCTGACGCTCTCTCTCGTTTTCAGTGGTCCCGATTCCGGACAGTGGCACCGGAGGCACAGGAAACGGGCCAGGCGTGCCCGGATGAAATTTGGCGGCTGGGAGCGTCCTGCTTGGGGGACTTGTGAAGGCTTCTCTGGCACCGGCCACATGGGCCGCTTACAGTAAGGTGTGGGGTTCGTGGGAACGATCTTGGGCCGGGCCGGATTGCGTGCCGGAAGGGGAATCGCTCCGGGACGCGTTTCTGTGGTACACCTGTCAATTGCTGGCAAAAGGGGCCTCCCCGGCAGTGGCTGACAGGTCCATGGCAGCGATGGCTTTCTGGTTTAAGCTTCATGGGAAGGAGGACGTTACCAAGTCCTTCGTCATCAGGCAGGCGCTTAAGGGTTATCGGAAGGGGCGCAGGTTTCCAGACACTAGGCGCCCGGTGTCGGTGCGGGTGTTGGGGGATCTGGTTAGTGGGCTGCCTGGAATTTGCTTTGATGAGTTTGAGGTGTCCCTGTTTCGGACAGCGTTTCTGTTGGCTTTCTTCGGGGCTTTCCGGATTAGCGAGTTGGTGAGTGCCAATCGGGTAGCGGCCGGGGGCCTACAGGTCTCCGGGGTTCGGCTGCAAGGGGGGAAATTGGTGGTTCACCTGGCCGAATCTAAGATGGATTCATGGGGGGTGGGCCGTGATGTGACACTTCAGGCCCTGCCAGGCTCTGTTCTGTGCCCGGTAGCCGCGGTGGCAGAGTATTTGGTCCGGAGGCTGACGGTTGGGGGATCCCTCCTGGTGCACGCAGATGGGTCTTCCCTCTCCCGATTTCAATTTATTAAGGTTTTTCGGTGGGGCCTGGGAAAAATGGGGTTACGGGTGGATAGCTTTGGTACGCATTCCTTTCGCATCGGGGCGGCCACGGAAGCCACAAGGTTGGGTCTGGGGGATGACGTAGTTAAACGAATTGGCAGGTGGGAGTCAGTACGGTTCCGGTTGTACGTGCGGTTGGGGTTGTTAGAATGATATGTCGGGCCTTTTTTCGGGGGTTCCCGGAGGGCGATAAGGGGGTGTTGTTACAATCTGTTTTTTCTCTCTTCCCCAGGCTACGTTGCATGGATCGTGGGCCATTCCTTTGTTTTCTGGGCCGAAAGGAGAGCCGCAGCTCGAGCTCAGGGCCAGCAGCTGGGCTTTTCAAAGGACCAGTTGGTGGTGCAATGGTTCGGGTATAGG
The DNA here is from genome assembly GCA_933207985.1 of Pelobates cultripes. NCBI lineage: Eukaryota > Metazoa > Chordata > Amphibia > Anura > Pelobatidae > Pelobates > Pelobates cultripes. Next base: position 2,482,232 of record OW240916.1, read on the forward strand.
GGTTTTTGCTGGGGGGGAGTTTGCCGGGAAGTGTTCCGGATGGTGGCAGGCGGGCAAGGGCCAGACCTGCTGGTGCTACATGCGGGGGGCAATGACTTGGGCCTAACACCGCAACGGAGGTTGGTGAAGGGGATGAAGCAGGACCTCAACAAATTGAGGGACCTGCTTCCGGGAGTAATGTTAATATGGTCGGAGATTATCCCGAGGAGGCGGTGGCGGCACGCGAGGGACCCGGTGGCCATCGACAAGTGTAGAAAGAAGGTGAATAGCTTGATGGCAAGCTTCGTAAGGAAGTTGGGGGGGTGGTAGTGCGGCACAGCGAGTTGGAAGGCGGGTTGCCGGGGTACTACCACTCAGATGGCGTTCATCTTTCGGCAGTGGGATGTGACCTGCTGAACCTGGGTTGGCAAGACGGAATAACCAAGGCGCTATTCCTTCGGGGTGGCGGAGCTCAGACGGCTTAAGGGGTCAAGGTCTGAGCTTGTGGCGGGATAGGGAGCTGAAGGAGAAGGAATAGGCTCCCTAGGATGAACGTGACAGATATGGAAAACTGTGGTCATTGGTGGTTGGTAGGTTTCGAGTCCTGTCGGTGGCTCAGAACCTGGTGGGGTAGGGGTATCTGGGTATACCCCTGCCATGGTTAAATTTATGTTGGCACTTTAAGTTGGTATGTTGGAATAATGTTGGTATATGTTATATATATGTGTTATTTATATGGGGGTCATTGCCTTTTATATTAACAGAAGGAATCGGATGCGAGGGCGGAGTATGGGGGCAATGACCCATGTTATTTGTTAAATTATTACTATTATTATGTTATGTTGAATATATTATTATTATTATTCAGATTGTTTAATAAAGCTGTGGACAAATTTTCCCATATACCCGAGTGTCAGTGCATTATTGGGTTAGGTATGTGGGAGGGTTGTCCTGGAGTCCGACTGCCCATATGGCGACTATACACCGGTCATGTAGCCCCATGCAGCCAAAGCACAGCTAAGCGAAAAAAGGGCCTTGACAGGGGTTAGGAGGCGGGCATAGGAGGAGGGAAGGAAGTATGGAGTTATGGGTAAGTAGGCTGTGCTATTTAAATAGGCAGCCATTTTAAGTGAGCTCACTTCTAATTTCCTACCTGACCAAGTTTGTCCCGCCCACCCTCCCTATAGATATTGTTTATGGTTAGGGGATATCCCGTTTTTTCACAGCGGCGGGATAGGGAGCTGAAGGAGAAGGAAAAAGGCTCCCTAGGATGAACGTGACAGATATGGAAAACTGTGGTCATTGGTGGTTGGTAGGTTTCGAGTCCTGTTGGTGGCTCAGAACCTGGTGGGGTAGGGGTATCCGGGTATACCCCTGCCATGGTTAAATTTATGTTGGCACTTTAAGTTGGTATGTTGGAATAATGTTGGTATATGTTATATATATGTGTTATTTATATGGGGGTCATTGCCTTTTATATTAACAGAAGGAAACGGATGCGAGGGCGTGTTTATTTGTTAAATTATTACTATTATTATGTTATATTGAATATATGGTTATTATTATTATTCAGATTGTTTAATAAAGCTGTGGACAAATTTTCCCATATACCCGAGTGTCAGTGCATTATTGGGTTAGGTATGTGGGAGGGTTGTCCTGGAGTCCGACTGCCCATATGGCGACTATACACCGGTCATGCTGGTATTACTGCAATACCGGCACAGCCAGGCAGCCTCAAATACCGTCTGTGCCAGTAAAATACCAGTCAGGTGGCAAACCTAAGAGTGGTGTGGTGTGTCCATGGAAGGCCTGATCTCTGAGAATCTCTCTGCTCAAGTACTGATCTTCTAGGTTCTCCGGACCATATTAAGGCTCATTCAGAGCCTTGACTGCAAAGTCCGGACATATTAAATAGCGTGAACGAAGTCCAGATGGCCCGGTACAGCACAGAATGGTTTTGCCTGCTAGGTATTTAGACATTTAAACTTTATTGAATAACCCTACATATAGCTTCACTCTGCTTCTCATATCACTCTAATTAAATGATCAATGCTGAATTCTAATCAAATTCCTGCATTTGTTTCATTCAAGCTGTACAATTGACGACCTGTCATTATGTGTATTCCTGTATACTGCTCTTTTATTGGGATTCGGTATAGAAATGTCATGAGCCATCAACATTGATTTTTCTATCGTTTTAAATGTCAGTCTGTTGCAGAATTAATTTGAAACATCTTTTAATGGAAGAATGATATAAATGATAGCATGAGTGAGCTGCGTACCATCTCAGTACACACTCCGAATACCCCTACTGTGTGCCAGGAGCACAATATTCAGAGCCCGTATATCAGTGATGGCTATCATCGGCACACTCCATGTTTAACAGCCCTAATTAAACTGGGTGGGATTAATTACAGCCATTAAGGTGGCTATATAACCATGCGCCTGAGGAAGACTATCTCTAGTCAAAACATGTTGTGCTATTTCACTATTGTTTTTACCAAAGTGTTATTAATAAAACTGATATTAATTTTGTTATTTTCTGGTTTCTGAAATTGTCACAGGTTTTAAGTCAAAAAAGCTGAGCTGGAAAAATAGGGCAAAATGTGCAACAATTCCAACAATTCCAAGTTTGATTTGATTTTTGGAACTTTGGAGCAAGTCAGTAGTGATATTCCAAACCTGACAGATATTTCTAAATTACATCTAACTCTAGTTATAAAGTACCAGTACTAAAAATGCTATTTGATTTAGATTTTATTTCCACAAATGTAGATTTTTATACATATTTTACAAAAAATGTCCTTCTGTTCGTAAAAACAGCCCAAATTCTCGAATTCTCCGCCTCCACGTGCATTGTTTAGATTCCCATTGCTCGTGGACTCGTGGACGGGATGCCGTCCCATATAGAGCAGTGACAGAGCTCAGTCTGTCTCGTTGCTGGGTAGGAAGGGATTAAAGCAGCACAGTGACTCTCTGTCTAACATGAGAGCAGCCGCGGAAGGATGGTTAGGTACCGCAGATAGCACATGCTAAAAAGGAGCCATTGTTCTGAAGAATAGGTGATTCATTCTAGTTTTCTGAAAAGCTTTTCCGCAGCAAGCATGCACTTTATAAGCAGATTAATTGGAGTGATTATAGCACTGTCATTACGAGGTCTGAAATCAGAGCCCTCTCTCCTCTTACTAACAGATATATTAACCGGAGTAAAGTACTGAATGCTTCTCACTGAGAAATCACAATTTACAAAAAAATCTACCTCCATATTTACAGTCCTCATAGTCTGAAGTCACTTTATAGAGAATAAAACCGCTCCTATACATTGAGTTAGCCATGAATAGGCGATTGCACATATACTGTATTTTACCGACGGTACACACATGTACAGGCGATTGCACATATACTGTATTTTACTGACGGTACACGCATGTACAGGCGATTGCACATATACTGTATTTTACCGACGGTACACACATGTACAGGTGATTGCACATATACTGTATTTTACCGACGGTACACGCATGTACAGGCGATTGCACATATACTGTATTTTACCGACGGTACACGCATGTACAGGCGATTGCACATATACTGTATTTTACTGGCAGTACACACATGCATAGGGGATTGCACATATACTGTATTTTACTGACGGTACACAAATGCATAGGGGATTGCACATATACTGTATTTTACTGACGGTACACGCATGTACAGGCGATTGCACAAATACTGCATTTTACTGTCGGTACACATGTGTATAGGTGATTGCACATATACTGTATTTTACTGTCAGTACACACATGCATAGGCGATTGCACATATACTGTATTTTACTGACGGTACACACATGCATAGGCGATTGCACATATACTGTATTTTACTGACGGTACACACATGTATAGGCGATTGCACATATACTGTATTTTACTGACGGTACACACATGTATAGGCGATTGCACATATACTGTATTTTACTGTCAGTACACACATGTATAGGCGATTTCACATATACTGAATTTTACTGTCGGTACACACGTGTATAGGCGATTGCACATATACTGTATTTTACTGACGGTACACACGTGTATAGGCGATTGCACATATACTGTATTTTACTGTCGGTACACACATGCATAGGCGATTGCACATATACTGTATTTTACTGACGGTACACACATGCATAGGCGATTGCACATATACTGTATTTTACTGATGGTACACACATGTACAGGCGATTGCACAAATACTGCATTTTACTGTCGGTACACGCATGTACAGGCGATTGCACAAATACTGCATTTTACTGTCGGTACACATGTGTATAGGTGATTGCACATATACTGTATTTTACTGTCAGTACACACATGCATAGGCGATTGCACATATACTGTATTTTACTGACGGTACACACATGCATAGGCGATTGCACATATACTGTATTTTACTGACGGTACACACATGTATAGGCGATTGCACATATACTGTATTTTACTGACGGTACACACATGTATAGGCGATTGCACATATACTGTATTTTACTGTCGGTACACACATGTATAGGCGATTTCACATATACAGAATTTTACTGTCGGTACATATGTGTATAGGCGATTGCACATATACTGTATTTTACTGACGGTACACACGTGTATAGGCGATTGCACATATACTGTATTTTACTGTCGGTACACACATGCATAGGCGATTGCACATATACTGTATTTTACTGACGGTACACACATGCATAGGCGATTGCACATATACTGTATTTTACTGATGGTACACACATGTACAGGCGATTGCACAAATACTGCATTTTACTGTCGGTACACACATGTACAGGCGATTGCACAAATACTGCATTTTACTGTCGGTACACATGTGTATAGGCGATTGCACATATACTGTAGTTTACTGACGGTACACACATGTATAGGCGATTGCACATATACTGTATTTTACTGGCGGTACACACATGTAGAGGCGATTGCACATATACTGTATTTTACTGACGGTACACACGCGTATAGGCGATTGCACATGTATGTACGTAGTGGGAAATCTTGATGCAGCTTACATAGAACACGAAATGTTTTCCTATGGACTGATTGAATGCACGTACGGCTCTTGCCGCGCATGCGCATTCAGCGCTAATGTCGGAAGAGGGAGGAGATTTCCCCAGCGCCGAGGGAGCCCGGCGCTGGAGAAAGGTAAGTGATTAACCTCTTCCTCCCCCTTCAGCCCAACAGGAGTGGGACCCTGAGGGTGGGGGGGACCTAAAGACCCTATAGTGCCAGGAAAACGAGTTTGCTTTCCTGGCAGTATAGTGGACCTTTAATTGGCAAGGACATACCCCCAGCCACAACTCCGCTGTTTTACGCCTAAAATCAGCGGGGGGCCCCACCAAAACCACTCATGGCCTGTTCCACCGCTTCCTGCAGAGCAAGAATAAAGAGGTCAAGCCCTGTCCCCGTCCCCCAAAAATAGATTGGCAGCATCCTGCTCAAAGACCCTATGGCAAACTGGAATTCCCCGAATACTCAAAACAAATCTAGACATCCTCCTGTTTAGTTTCCGACGGCAGCATTCCATGGTGCTCTGATTACGAGCGCGCTGACAGAAATTACGTGCGATAACCTCAGACCAAACCAGGTGTACATCTGGGAATAAAACTAGGATGCGTGCCATGTCCCGCTTAACGGCAGACACTAAATCCCATATGGGCATTGAACCCAGGTCATTCCCCCCCCAGATGGATGACAAGGACACTCGAGGCCCCCAGGAGGCAGGACAGCTGAACCAAGTTGGGGAGGAGCCACACCCACCTCATGCCTCTGGTGACAAGCCACTGAACCTCCACTTCAGAAGGCGTAAGACCCAACTGCTCACCTCCAGGTCAGACCACCGCACGCCTCCTGGCCCAATAGACATAGGAGTGTCCCATGATCCATACTCTGGGGGGAACCAAACCTGCGGAGGGAAATCAACTTAGGAGACCAGCAGGGCAAACATAGGACATATAACGCCCTGACTCCCACCTTCCGATTCACTGAACCACCTGCGCCGGCATACCAAGCCTAGAGGCCTCTGTAGCAGTCCCTATACGGAATGAATGCCCCCAAACTCCCTGCTATGAATTCCCATCAATTTGAGCCCCAAGCGGACTACCCTAATGAATTGGAAGTGGGAGAGAAAACTGCTGTCCTCATGAACTAAAAGGAGGGGGCGAAGGAACAATACTCACTGAAGGAAAAGACGAGACTGGAAAAATGCCGGAACCTGGCACCGCACCTGAGCGGACCCACTTACCCTTCCCACAGACATCAGTCTTCGAGCAGCGAATCCTGAAGAAAATATGGTCCGCTGTGCATGTAACATCACCAAAAAGCACCTTCCCCACATGCCGACGACTAGGGCACACCAGCTCCCCGATCTGCATTGCCTCGAAGAACGCCAGGGAAAACGCCGAAATAGTCGGGCCACAAAGACTGAATGGCAAACCCTGGGTAACTACTCACACAAACTAGCCAAGAGAGCGCCTGAGACAGGACGCCTTGAGTCCCGAGAGGACACGCCCCACCTCAAGCCCTGTAGAGCCTGGCGAACCATGAATTCTTTGGTAGCATCTTCCCATCCCAGCAACTTGAATTGGAAGCTGAGCTATGTAAAGCGCGAAGAAATCGCGGAGGGAGATAACCCAGCAGACTCCCAAGCCCCTAAGAGACGTAATAAACCCTTTAGGCGAGCGGAAGAATCTTGGAAACCCCCGAGAGAACCCTCCCACCCGTCCCATTCACTCCACACCTTGCTGTAGCGGGCTCACATGGCTGCTGAGACTGACCCACGAACCAGCTCCATCAGTCTGCCAGACCAAGCGACCACATCTTCACTGGGCATAGGACGCCTTCGGTCTGCGCAGCCACCTCCCAAAATACGTCCCACTGCGAACGAGAGAGAGCATCAGCCATTATTTGCGAACCCCCGGAATATGCTCAGCCCTACAAGACACATTAAGACCCAAACAGCACAGAACCAAGCGCCATAGCAAGCGTACCACCGAGGGAGAGGATGCGGTCAATTGATTGATCGCCTGCACTACCCCCAGATTGTCGCAAGCCTGCCCGCGAGTTGTGGACCCCACACCTCTAATGCCACAAGAATGGGGAAGAGCTCTAGGAAAGCCAGATTCCATGTGAGCCTTGCCTCCTGCCAGCTAACTGGCCATGAGACAGCGCACAATTGAGAGTCCAAAATGGTCCCAAAACCTCCTGAGCCTGCTGCATCGGTAAACAGGTGGAGGTCTGTGTTCTGTATTAGAGACCTCCGGAGTTTGCCAGTACGTTCTAACGTTATAGGAGGCCAAGAAATAATTCCAGAACACTAGATCATCCCGCAATGGCCGAGAAAGCAGAATAAAGTGCCAAGGGTGGGTGACCCCCAACGTCGCCGCCGCCAGACGCCTGTTAAAGGACCACTATAGGCACCCAGACCACTTCAGGGTGCCAGGTCCATCTAGGGTGCCAGGTCCATCTAGGATTAACCCTGCCTGCTGTAAACATAGCAGTTTCAGAGAAACTGCTATGTTTACATATGCTATGTTTACATATGGGTTAATCCAGCCTCTAGTGGCTGTCTCATTGACAGCCGCTAGAGGCGTCTCCGCGCTTCTCACTGTGATTTTCACAGTGAGAAGATGCCAGCGTCCATAGGAAGGCATTGAGAAATGCTTTCCTATGGATTGACTGAATGCGCGCGCGCGGCTCTAGCTCAGCCGATGACTTCGGAAGAAGGAGGAGAGTCCCCAGCGCCGAGGGAGCCTGGCGCTGTAGAAAGGTAAGCGTTTAACTCCTTCCTACCCATAGAGCCCGGCGGGAGGGGGGACCTTTTAATACTATAGTGCCAGAAAAACGAGTTTGTTTTCCTGGCACTATAGTGGTCCTTTAAAGATTCGCCCCATGGGCAAAATCTGACAGGCGAAGTTCAGTTTACCTAGGAGAAACTGCAGGCAGCACAGAGGAATCTTACGTTACCCTAGGGCCAGCACAACCTGCTGCCTGAGCTCTTGAACCTTAGTCAGGGGCAAGTGACATTCACCAGGCACGGAATCAATCTCGATGCCCAGGAAACTAAGGCACGTAACCGGACCCACGGTCTTGTCATGGGCCAACGAAACACCAAAACTCTGAAACACGTCCCCAAGAACCCGCAGCAGCAATGCGCAGACATGCGACTCTGCCGGCCCCACACACAGGAAGTCATCCACATAGTGCAAAAGTGAGTTGACCCCCACTTCCCTTCGCACTACCCACTCCAGGAAAGTGCTAAAGTACTCAAAATAAAAACAGAATAGGGAGCAACCCATAGGGAGGCACATATCCACATAAAACTGACCGTCAAAAGTAAAACCCAGGAGATGATGACAATCTGGGTGCAACGGTAGCAGCCGCAAAAAGCCGACTCCACATCTGCCATTGCCAGCAAGGCCCCAGTGCCTGTAGACCGGACCATGCGGACCGCCACGTCAAAAGACGCATAAGAAACCCAGCAAATTTCGACAGAAATGTCATAATTTACCAAACCCCCTGGAGGGTACAACAAATGATGAATCAAGCAATATTTACCCTGTTCCTTCTTGGGCATTACGCCCAGAGGAGAAACCCGCAAATTGGGCATAGCTGGTGTAACGGAACGCTGGCACTCCGACTGAGTACCTCCGCCAATCGATGCTCCTAGCGCTTGCCGAGGACTCCAAGCACTCTAACCGACACCATCAGCACTGCAGACCCCACTTCCAGCGATACAGCTGCGCAGGGGTCTCGCCGTTTCCCCCCATCCTGGATCCACGACCAGGATCCAGCTCCCAGTGGGTGAACCTCTCCTAAATCCAGAGAGCGTAGCAGGGACAAATCAAGCTATTGCAAGAGCTTACTCTGGGGAGTAAGTGATTATAGCAATCCCCAGAGTGTAGGTATCCCTTCCCCCAAACATGAGCCAAGGCTTCAAGAAAGGTACAAGATGATCTGGTTTTAATGACCACACACTGGCTTTTATGCAAGTCCCCATGCAAGGGGACATCCCACAGAGTGGGACCCAGTATAACCAATCACAGACAATACAAACAAAACACTCCCACAGTGACATCACAATCCCTCCTCTCTATCCTGGAGATAATTGGGAAGTAATCAAATTTTCTCCCAGGACAGAGGCAAGACTCCATTAACCACATGGTTACAAAAAGACATAAAATTACACAATGTTACAATTACTACATAAAACATATACATGCAACATATCCCCAGATAGCTTAGATCTGAGTGCACATTATTATTGAATGGCGCTCAGATCACATACATACAATTCAATCGCCATGGAGCCAAAGTCTTTTCCATAGTCTTTTGTTACACAAATAGGCTCCATGGCATAGCTATCTGGGATAGCACTACTACCATACTGAAAGTCCAGAACGCCCCAGCAGAAATACACAAATAAACCTTTCTGCAGGGGAAAATACCGCTATCAGCACATGGGCCATAGTCGGAAGGCAAGAGGCTAGCCAGTAGTCCCCTCCAGGCACAAGTGGCGAAGGGCACTTCGTCACAGCTGGCACACAAAAGGGGTCGGCCAAGGATACTTCCTTGTTTAGCTTCTCCCGAACCACCTGAAGGAATTCCCGAACGGACCACAGGTTCCGAACGGAAAGTAAGGGAGGGCGAACTGAAAAGGGGATCCAAAACCCTTCAACAGGATCCATGCTGCCCGACTATTATTATAAAGGTTGAGCCATGGGCGCATTGCATTTACGACTACCGGAGTCTTTGCCCTTAGCCTCCATGTCCCCTTTCTTGCCAGTTTTGCCCCGCTTGAAACAGTGGGAGATGGGATGGGCACCACCGCAACCCGAGCACTCGTTCTTGAAACGGCATAAGGACCCCCACTTACATTGACTGTCGTTGAATTTCCAACAACAGCCTGGCCTCTGGTTGGGGGCCGATGAAGAGGAGGACGTTCCCTCACCGGCTCCCCCAAGAAAGGACAAAAAAGCACCTTGTTGAGGCGCCGGATGAGTCATAATTGAGAGCCAGAGGCTCTCAGGACAAAGAGGGTCAAAGAGGGTCGCACCGCAAAGAGGGTCGCACCGCAAGCCATGACGAAATTGTTTGTCGTACCTCCACCAACCTAGCCATCCATAGGTACGACACGCGTTCCAGTTAGTGTCCTGAAAGCAGAACAACGCGGAGCATTTTTGGGGAACCTTCTCCCCAACAACGCTAGCCAGGATAGGAAATGACCGTATCCAATTCCAAAATGTTTGGGGAATTTTCCGATACAGGTATTTCTCCTTCTCTTTCTCGGACTCCTTACTGTCTTTCTCAACCAAGGGAGGAGCTTCCTCCAATGGCAGGAGGGAGAATATCTCTACGAAATCCCCCTTCTAAATCTTCTCCAGGGATTCTTGAGGACTGCGCAGTGGGGGGTTGCTGGGCTGGGGACCAAACCGACCTGAGTTGACTATCCATAGAGGATTAATTGCTAGCTGCCACCCATTGCCCCCCCCCTGGTCTACAAAACCCTGAAGACCGGAGAGGAACCTCCCAATGCAGAACCAGAATGACTAAAAGAGGAGAGAACACCGTACTTACCCACTTAAGCCTGGCGCTCTATAGAAACCACTGATATGGGTGCTTTTTAGGAAGATTCACTTTAATGTTGAAATATTTGTTTGACATTTTGCCACCTGACGGTGCGATGGGACAGTCTGGCACAAAGTTCTGAACTCGTCCTGAACCGTTGGCTAGAAGTGATGGCTGTGTCCTGTTTATGGAATAAACCAATTAGCACACCAACATGCATTCTCTGCACTGTGGGTGCTTGGCCGGAGAGGCCGCGTGATGAGCCAGACTGGGGGGCCGTGCCATGTACACATATATAAATAATTAAACCATATCTCCAGCATGAATTAATATCATATTTGGAAACAAAGAGGTTTATTTAATAGTAATGTTCTCACTACGATCGTACAGAGACGGCCTTCCAAAAATAGCAGAGTATTCAAATCTCTGCAGCTGTCTAAAGAGCTTAGTGAATGGACGGGAGACAGATTTGAACATTAAAATTATTAACTTGGCAGTTGGAGAGCGCACTCGGTTTGTTTCCCAGGGAGGAATGAAGAGTTTTTGGATGTGTTAATTAACCCTTTAACCAGCTCCTGCCTGCATATAGTGAATTAACCCTTTAACCAGCTCCTGCCTGCATATAGCGAATTAACCCTTTAACCAGCTCCTCCGTGCATATAGTGAATTAACCCTTTAACCAGCTCCTGCGTGCATATAGTAAATTAACCCTTTAACCAGCTCCTGCCTGCATATAGTGAATTAACCCTTTAACCAGCTCCTGCCTGCATATAGCGAATTAACCCTTTAACCAGCTCCTCCGTGCATATAGTGAATTAACCCTTTAACCAGCTCCTGCGTGCATATAGTAAATTAACCCTTTAACCAGCTCCTGCCTGCATATAGTAAATTAACCCTTTAACCAGCTCCTCCGTGCATATAGTGAATTAACCCTTTAACCAGCTCCTCCGTGCATATAGTGAATTAACCCTTTAACCAGCTCCTGCGTGCATATAGTAAATTAACCATTTAACCAGCTTCCTGCCTGCATATAGTAAATTAACCCATTAACCAGCTTCCTGCCTGCATATAGTAAATTAACCCATTAACCAGCTCCTTTGTGCATAGAGTGAATTAACCCTTTAAACAGCTTATGTGTGCATATAGTGAATTAACTCTTTAATCAGCTCCTGCCTGCATATAGCGAATCAGCTCCTGTGTGCATCTAGTGAATTAACCCTTTAACCAGCTCCTGCGTGGATATAGCGAATTAACCCCATTAACCCGCTTCTGCATGCATATAGCGAATTAACCCCTTAACCAGTTCCTGCGTGCATATAGCGAATTAACCCTTTAACCAGCTCCTGCCTGCATTTAGTGAATTAACCCTTTAACCAGCTACTGCGTGCATATAGCGAATTAACCCTTTAACCAGCTCCTACCTGCATATTGCAAATGAACCCTTTAACAAGTTCCTGCGTGCATATAGCAAATGAACCACTTAACCAGTTCCTGCCTGCTTATAGCGAATTAACCCTTTAACCAGCTCCTTCGTGCATATAGTGAATTAACCCTTTAATCAGCTCCTGCGTGCTTATAGCAAATTAACCCTTTAACCAGGTCATGCGTGCTTATAGCGAATTAACCCCTTTAACTCGCTCCTGCCTGCATAAAGCTAATTAACCCTTTAACCAGCTTCCTGCGGGGATATAGCGAATTAACCCCTTTAACCCGCTTCTGCGTGCATATAGCGAAGTAACACTTTAACCAGATCCTGCATGCATATAGCGAATTAACCCCTTAACCAGTTCCTGCCTGCATATAGTGAATTAACCCTTTATCCAGCTCCTACCTGCATATTGTGAATTAACGCTTTAACCAGTTCCTACGTGCATATAGTGAATTAACCTTTTAACCATCTCCTGCCTGCATATAGTGAATTAACCCTTTAACCAGCTCCTGCGTGCATATAGCAAATTAACCCTTTAACCAACTTCCTGCGTGGATATAGCAAATTAACCCTTTAACCAGCTACTGCGTGCATATAGCGAATTAACCATTTAACCAGCTCCGACCTGCATATTGCGAATTGACCCCTTAACCAGTTCCTGCCTGCATATAGTGATTTAACCCTTTAACCAGTTCCTACGTGCATATAGTGAATTAACCCTTTAACCATCTCCTGCCTGCATATAGTGAATTAACCCTTTAACCAGTTCCTGCGTGCATATAGCAAATTAACCCTTTAACCAGCTCCTGCATGCATATAGTGAATTAACCCTTTAACCATCTCCTGCCTGCATATAGTGAATTCACCCTTTAACCAGCTCCTATGTGCATATAGCAAATTAACCCTTTAACCAGCTCCTACATGCATATAACGAATTAACCCTTTAACCAGCTCCTGCGTGCATATAGCAAATTAACCCTTTAACCAGCTCCGTGCATATTGTGAATTACCCCATTTTTTTCCAGTATTTTTCTACTTGGAACCAATAGAGTCAGGACACGCAGAATCATGTGTGAAGATAGTGGGGACCATGTAGATACCCATTTATTAGCTTACCTTAATAAACAGACGCAAGGCGTTGATGGTGACAAATAGACCAGAGCTTTTATTAAAAACCAAACATTATGTAACCATAAACATTAGCTATTCAACACCCTTGCCAATCATTCCTGCTAACCCTGGGCACCTGCCCTCCCCCCTCGTCCTATACACAAACCAGCCTCACAACTGGCCTATCATTAACTCCATGCTAACCACTGCACTGCCTCTGGCTCAATGGGTACGTACATTACCCATAATCATAACCGAGTTTAGGGGAGGGATCAGCGCCGATCATCCTTTTCCGCTGGACAGCTGGTCCAACCCTGATTGACAAGGGACCTTTTCCGCCACAAGCCCCCCTGTTTTACCCCTAAAATCAGCAAGGCAGTCCCACCAAACTATCCATGGTCTCCACCAAAGCATCTTGCAAAGCCAGATTAAACAGATCTAACACAAATTCCGTGAGATGCACCCCATCACTCCTGAAAAACATAGCCGCATTTTGTTGAATAACGCAATGCAGATTCGCAATGCCCTTAACCCCTGTATAAATTTAGACACTCTCTTATTGAGCTTGACCCTGCTGCGCTCTAGTGCACGCTGATCCCAATGCCAATAGTTCCGGGACACCACATCCGACAACACTAGGTAGACGTCTGGGAAAAGTAAAAGAACCTGCACTAAATCCCGCCTTATCATGTCCCCCAGTCCCAATGTCGGGGAATTGCTTAGGTTGTTGTCCCCTAGGTAGATCACCAAGACGTCCGGCACGCCTAACAAATGGGACAATTGGACGACTTCAGGCAGGAGATGAACCCAACGCATGCCCTGAGCCCCGAACCAACGGATGTCTGCCACCTCAGGAGATAGGCCCAGGTGAAGCCCACCTGGGCGGACACCAGTAAGTCGATGGGCCCAATACAAGTAGGAGTGTCCAATCACCCAAACGCGTCACTCAAGACAGCAGGAAATGATATCAGCCCAGCGGGTCGCATGTAAGACCTAAACCTCCCTGATTCCCACCTACCAATCCTGCGAATAGCCATATGCAAGAGCCCTAAGCGCAATGCCTCTGTCCTCCCCGATCCAAAAGGAGTGGCCCCCAAAATTCTGACTCCGGATGCCCAATGAGAGTGGTCCTTTAAGCTTATTTTCCTCCTCTCATTAATAGGAGATAAGATGTTTGTTAAATATCCGGATTAATAAAGGTGATATTAGAAATCCTGGGACTGACAGCTCTCCATTAAAGTTGGAAATCAGGTTGTCCCATTTACACATGTCTATTTTCACGTACACATGAAGAAGAGACGTGTGAATTTTGGCAAGCTCTTGTCTCCATGTTCCCATCCAAGACCTGTAACCTTGGCATATCCAATGCTATAATAAATGGATTTTATAACTAACCCAGCTGTAACATGGCCCTTTCTGTATAGGACATGGTGTTGAATCTATGTGAGGATAGACATTGGATGTAAACATGGCTACACGCTGCTAAAACTGCTGCAGTTACCATGGAAACAAAGTTAATGTTCCCACTCATTCCTCCACATTTTGAACTGGGGTGATTGGCAAAATACCCAACACCTGAAACCGACATATCATCTCCTTATCTATATATCTACACTCACAGCGGCCTGCAAGCGGTGGTGGGCGAGTCAGGGTGGGCGAGTGGGGACATGGCTGGGTCAGATTAGCTAATGGGGACACGGCTGGGTCAGGTTGGGTGAGTGGGGACATGGCTGGGTCAGGGTGGGTGAATGAGGACATGGCTGGGTCAAGGTTGGTAAGTGGGCATACGGCTGGGTGAGGTTAGGTGAGTGAGGACATGGCTGGGTTAGGGTGGGCGAGTGGAGACACGGCTGGGTCAGGGTGGGCAAGTGAGGACACAGCTGGGTCAGGCTGGGCGAATGGGGACACGGCTGGGTCAGGGTGGGTGAGTTGGGACATGGCTGGGTCAAGGTTGGTAAGTGGGCATACGGCTGGGTCAGAGTGGGCGAGTGGGGACACAGCTGGGCGAGGTTGGGTGACTGAGGACATGGCTGGGTTAGGATGTTCGAGTGGGGACATGGTTTACAGCTACAATTGACAGTAATTCTTTAGAGTCATTGGCGATGATAAAAAGGGCAGACGTGTTTCAGGACACTGGGGAGGCAGCCTGTGCAATGGGTGCTAATTTGCACACGTATGGACTGAGATGCCCTGTAACTGATCACAATGTGATTGCATTTAAACACGTGCTCGCACTGCCCTCTGTCCCTTTTCTTGTGTGACTTAGATGCTCTTTCGGGTAGTCAGGAGGAGGGTTTCCATGTTGTATGTTACAGAATAAAATAATGTAACATGACATGACTGTGCCATCCTGGAACACACGTGTATGGGTGTAGTCCCTGTCTGAGCCTGATAAACTGAAACATTTATACAAAGTGTCAGTCATGTAACTCACCTTGCGGTTTCCATGTGCCTGCGCTGGCTCCGTAACCCAGTTAAACTTCTGTTTCCAAAGTGGCTGCCTGTGCAACAGATCACAAATCGCCTTTTAATCGGGTTATCACCGATGCAGTATTTAAATAAATGGTTACAGTTATTAAAGAGCTATTTTTAAAAGCACATGTTCGATTTAATGATCTGTAATCTCCGCATCCAAGAAGTGACGTCACTGGTTGCCTGAGCAAAGAGATGTATTATTACATGATTGATAGATTTGTGATTGGAGGCCAGGACAATGAAATCTATCTGGAGCCCAGTAACAGCAGAGGATGGTTATACAGGGATGCATTGGAAGAGGGGCAGCATGTTCATTTGGGGAGATATTGGATCGCTGCTTCTGCCGGGTTCTAGGGTTTACCATCTCACACACAGCTATTCATTATAAAACTGAGTATCACTGATGCTCTCAAACCTCCAGGATTTGCTAAGGCTTTTCAGTTACTCCCTAGGAAGAGATAATGGCAGAAGCTGCAGATATTGTGGGGCTGTAGCTATTTTAAAAACGTTAAAAACATCTTTTTTATCTTTTATTTGATTGAATTGTTTGAATAATGCATTATAATGGAGGGTGACCTTATATACATGGTAATTCATTTTG
>OW240916.1:2518551-2557201 GCA_933207985.1 Pelobates cultripes
CCTGAGCAGAGGGGAGGGATTGTATACAGTGTGATGTGGAATCAATCAATCAATTGATTATCTTGCGTATCTGCCCCAGGCCAAATTTAAAAAAGATGCGTGCACGCTCCTGAAGTAATTCACACCAGACACAGGTTTTGGGTTAATGAAAAACTTGAGGGATGTTTATTCTGGGGGGACGGCATGCCCCTTATAAAGCAAAATTACATCATATGCATTGTCAGAGATAACATGGAATAATACATCAATAATTGGTTAGGTGTTAAGTGGTTCATTTAGTGCTCTTCCTACCGGGTGTGATGTCACTGATATCTTGGAGGTCTCTCCCAGATTCCAGCGCCATCTTGTTAATGAGGGTGTTAGTCGATAATCGAAACTCCCTAGCGGCCATTTTAGGTAAATCACTTATAAGGTTGAATGATGCTGATTGTGGTTATGCTGAGTAAATAGGCATTTTATTAATATGAATTGGGTTAATATTTTTGTCCACAACAGTACCCCCTAAAATGACTATTTACTAAAGAGAAAACTACTAACTGACCCTAATAATGTCCCTACTTGGCTGCAGCTCATCTGTCTGAACAGGCCTCGAATGCTTCACTGCACGCGTATCCCGTAGTGGCTAACCCACTACATCTCCCGCGTCAGACTCCTACCCGTGGAGACAGATGCTGTCCCTATAAAGAAGTACTTGTCCTTTTGAGGTGGTGGGACTGAAGAGGTGAATGCGGTGTGTCACAGTCTATCTTGTCAATATCTTGATGTAGGAATGTAGGTGTGGTGCGGTCAATGGTCTGATCTACAGTTTTTTGTAAGTACCTTTGCACCCAGGGCATCATGCAGCAAACTAGGAAGAGGAGGAGAATCACTACTGTAAGAACTGCCATACCTACTTGAAAGAGAACTCTCTGCCATCCACTCATCCATCCCAACCATCTCTCCCATGAATTGGAGACCCCTGAGTTCTTTTTTAATTCGGCAGAGAGACTTTCTAATTTCTCTATGGCCATGGCTACTTTACCATTGGGGCCTGTATTATCTGGGATGAAGGTACAGCATGTCATAGTGTCGGGGAGTATTTCCCCCCCCGTCCCCCCTTTTTCTGCTAGGATCATGTCTAAGGCCATTCGATTCTGGAATGTCATTTGGGAGGTAGCCTGCAATTGTTCTGCCAAGCCTTGAAGGGCATCTCTAGTATAATTGACAAAATGTTGCTGATTATAATAGATAGAATTAATCCAGTTAACATTCT
Source organism: Pelobates cultripes (assembly GCA_933207985.1). Taxonomy (NCBI): domain Eukaryota; kingdom Metazoa; phylum Chordata; class Amphibia; order Anura; family Pelobatidae; genus Pelobates; species Pelobates cultripes. Next base: position 2,519,804 of record OW240916.1, read on the forward strand.
TGTTAGCGGTGATGAGTGGGATCAAGGATTCGAATCGTGCCACAACCTCATCTCTGGGCCTTGAACTCATTTGGTACTTCCCTTGGTACACCTATGGCATCGATATATATATGTGGGTCGAAACTACCTTGAATAGGGGTTTCTCTTTTTATCCTGAAGTACGTGTGTGGGGAATCTAGTGGGCCTTGGTGGTTATCAGAAATTATATGTATAGGCATGATGGCTTTGGTCAGAGTGCATTCTCCCCACCACAGGCCAGTCATTTTAGATCTGAGTTGCATATCACCATATAGCCAATAAATGTCTCCCAAGGACTTGACTTGATTTACCAATAAGGTAGTAGGAGGTGTCCGATAGGTGGCACAGTAGCCGGGAGGGAAACTACCCACATATTTACCCGTGGTTCCGTGTATAGTGTAGCAAGTGTATTTACCTGGATACACGGTGAGTCCATCAGGTGGCCTGAGATTCCCTTGAGTTATTGGATATACCCTTTTTCCATGATTCACATACTGATGAGTTTGTGGCTGATTGTACAAAGAGGCTTAGAAAACACATCTCAACATCGGGGGGTAGATTAAAAGGCACTGTACCCAGATGGGGTCTGGCCCCGCCACAGACATAACAGTTAGTTTTATTGTGTGAATTAACATTATACCTCATTCACTCGAGCCATAGGTTGGTATCTGAAAAACCGGTCTCCACAGCCATAGTGTCCTCGAATGTAGGATTGGCAATTGCCACCATGTCCTTAAGAGTTTTAATGTATGGTTTTAGAGGGTTCGTGATCATGTGTGTCATTTTATTCCCTCCATAAATTTCCCGAACCCCTGGTCTGATCTGGATGATTTTTGGATATGTTGTTCACCCAGATCAGGGCTACCATGGGATGTATAATTTAAAGCGGTACCCCTAGGTTTAGGGGTACATCCAGAAACGAGGGAAATTGGTGTCCTGGATAAGGGGATTATGATGCAGACTGAGGGGAGGAGATGTGTGGGAGGTTACCAGAACAAGATTGGCTACTGTACTAATGAATGAAAATCCCTCCCTTGCATGGGAGCATGCTTTATAAGGCCACTGTCTGAATAAATCTTTAGTTCTGCTCCTGATACTGTGTATCGTCCAGTTATTGGGAGTGCTGTTGGGATGCTGGATACTTTTCCCTATGGATTTATAATTGCTTGTTCCTGAGCCTCACTGGGATCCAAAGTGGAGATAGGCTGTGTAATACCAGCTCTCCGCTACAACATCTTTGTAGAGTTATCAGGCAAGAGGAGGGAGGTTTGAAGGCGGAGGTGTCTCTGGGAGGAGAGATGTTTCGGTTGGACTTGATTCAGGATGGCCATGATGTCATGGGGAGCAAGGACAGTGAGTTTATGTTGGAGAACAAAGTCATTAGTTTTTTCCAGCAGGGCACTGGCAGCAAACACAGCACATAAACAAGAAGGACCGCCTCGAGCCACGGGGTCCAGCATGCATGAAAAATAACCAATAGGGCATTGACAGGAACCATGTGATTGTGTAAGGACCCCTGAAGCATGGCCCATATTTTCAGAGACAAAAAGTTTGAATGGTTGTTGATAGTTAGGTCCAAAGCTGGGGCAGAGGAGATGGCCCTTTGAAGGGCATAGTAGCAGGAGCGAGCTGTTAAAGACAATGAAAATGGTTCAATCTTCAAGGCATCATAGAGAGGTTGCATGAGCTGAGAAGCTTCAGGGATCCAAGACCTGCAGTATGTGATGAGGCCCAAGAAGGCATGAAGAGCTTGATGAGTAGATGAGAGAGAGAGATTTGTAATAGCAAGTACTCTGTTCTTTGTTAGGTGACGGGTGCCATGCGAAAGGCAATGTCCCAAGAAGACCACAGAGGGCTGGTACCACTGAAGTTTCTTTCTGGAGGCTTTACATCCTTCTTCAGCGAGGAAACAAAGGAGATCTTCAGAATTTTGTTCAGCAGTTGGAAGATCATCCACACAGAGGAGTAAATCATCCACATACTGGAGCAGGACCATGCCAGGGTGAGACTTCTGCCAAGGTTCTAAGACAGTTGACATAGCTTTGGCGAATTGAGTAGGGGAATTTTTTGCACCTTAAAGGCATAACAGTCCAAGTGTACTGTTGGCGATCATGTGTGAAAGCAAACAGATATTGTCAAGAGAGATCCAAGGGCACGCTGAAAAAGGCGTTTGCAAGATTAACCACAGTGAAGAATTTAGCTGTTGGAGAGACTTGTGACAACAGTGTATTTGGATTCGGGACAACAGCAGTGTCTCGGTTGGTGACATCATTAACAGCGCGGAGGTCTTGAACCATACGGTATTGGTCAGGTTGGCCTTTTTCAGTCTTCTTCTTCACTGGAAATAGAGGGGTGTTACACTCTGACACACACTTTACCAGAGCGCCTTTTGCCAACAGACTTTCAACTTGTTTGGAGATGGCAAGGGCTTGAGCAAGCTTTAATAGTTACTGTGGTCTTAGTGGTGGATTAGCTCCCTTTAGTGGCATGAAAACCACAGGTGGGACTCTTAGGCGTCCAATGTCATCTGGGCCTGTAGACCAAAGTTTGGTTGGGACCCTATCCAGGGCACTGGGGGCATCAGGGACCCTTACCTCCTCGGCGGAGGAAGTCATGTGTAAAAGTAGGGGCAAAGAGCAAAGAACAGAAGTATCTTTGCAAGAAAGGGAGTTAATATTCGAACCTGGCCATCAGCGGTGAAGGAGATAGAAGCTTGAACACGGGACAGAACATCAGCACCTAATAGGTTAATTGGACAAGTAGAAGAGACAACAAACCATGAAAGAATGTCTGAACCCACCCGCAAGAGCTTAGTTAATGGGTTGTATCTAGGGATACCATCGACACCTACACAAGAGACATCTGTGTCGGATAGGTAAGATGAGTCAGGCAGGTCTTGTTCTCTGAGAACACTGCGGGCTGCACCTGTGTCAACTAAAAAGGTAGTAGGATGACCCTCTACGGGTAGGACTACTGTAGCGAGAGGCCAGTGTAGTGACATGTGGGTGCGGTAGAGCGACTGGTCTGCTGACTCTGGCGCGAAAGGCGATGTTGACTGGGTACAGGACGGTCATCTTGTTGATAATCATCTGTATCATAATTATCAGGGGGATTGTGAACATAGCTGCGGTGTGGAGGGTGATCATCAGCTGGAGGTGGCTGTCAGGCAGCTTGGGTATATTCCTGAGGATGGTATTACGAAGTATGTGCTTGAGGATATACCTGTGGAGGGTAACCTGGCTGGAGGCAACCATGTGTGATTGCAGTGATTGCAAGGGCTTTGGGGTACATAGGATAGTTGAACACAGGATTAGGTGTGTGACGAGACCAATCTCGCCACATTGCATTGGAGAAGCCTGGTTGCTCGCCTGTTGCCTTTGGATTATGGCCCCATGTTAAAAGGCTTGATTTTCCCCTGCAAAGACAAGAAAGCCGGGTCATTTGGTGCTTGCCCTGTTTGAGCAGTGATACCCCAGATAGCTATGCCATGGAGCCCATTTGTATAATGAAAGACTATGGGAAAGACTTTGGCTCCATGGCAATTGAACTGCATGTGTGTGCTCTGAGCGCCATTCAGTAATAATGTGCGCTCAGATCTGAGCTATCTGGGGATATGTTGCATGTCTGTATTTTATGTCATAAATGTAACCTTGTGTATTTTATTGTATTTTACTGTCTTTTTGCTGCCATGTGTTCAATGGAGTTTTGCCTCTGTCTTTGGAGATAATTGGATTACTTCTAATTATCTCCAGGATAGAAGACTCAGTGGAACTGGTTTTGGGCAGAAAAGCCATGCTTCCTGTGGTCACAAAGGACTACGATCTATCTTTTGAACCACTGGACCAATTTGTATGATTTTGACATATGTTTGTATCTGGAGTATGCTGATTCTGAAACTGTAAGTTTTATGTGAATGTGATGCATACTTTTCAAGTTATGAATCATGTGGAAAAATTGTATTTCTCTGCATGTGCTAAATTACATTACCCATTGTGTAAGGTAATTGAATCACATGCAGAGGGGAGGAATTTGTGGGGGAGTGTCTGAGTGTATTGTATGTGTTTATTGGTTGTGTTCCAAAACCCTGTGGGTGGTACTAATGTGTAAGAATGTGTACATAAGCACAATAAACCCACAGCTCTGTCTGTTCACTGCTTGACCCTCAACACGGAGCTTTGTCTCGTTCTTGGGGGGATTTATTGTATGCTGTTCCAGTTTGACTGCTAGGAGTGTAAACCTATTCGTATGGTTTTTCCTATTCGGCTGTTTACAGCATTCGTATGGTTTCCTGTTCGGCGGATTGGTGTTCTGCAGTAGCTGTGCCTGTGTCTCTGGAAGGGGAAGATCTACTAAACGGCGGTTTAACCCTTTTATGCCTGGGGGTGCCGTTACAATTGGTGGCAAGCGGCGGGATCGTTCCTACAGCCAGAAGGACAGCTACAGGAGACACCATTTCTTTGGATTTACAAGTGGGGGCAACGCATGTCCCAGTACAGCGACCCTAAAAGCAACAGAATGGAACCAGCAGTGTTATACGAGGAGGAGGACCTGGATGGCCGGGATGCATTAAGGAAAGGCATCTGGTACCAGGCCCTGGATAATGTACAATACCAGCGGGGTGAGAGTCTCCCGAGTGAAAAGCAGCGGTTGAAGAAGCAAGTGGCCCTGCGGATGCCCTTCCTGGGAGAGCAGCCCCTGGAGGAATGGGTGAAGGAACTAGAGCACCGGGTATGGCAGGAGCTATGGCTGGAGGATGCCTACCAGGCGCTCTGGTGGTATATGACACAGTATATACCCTGGACAGCTGAGCATGACAAGCCAGAGGGATCTGGGAAGGCTGTAGACCGGGGGCAGAGACCGCGGTCCCATCTGCACCATCTGGGAGAATAAGGTCTCGCCTTTGGGGGAATAAGCTGCCGCTGGGGAGAGGTGGTAACCGGCTCCTCTCCCTGACACTCTCTCCGATGGTGGAGAGGGTGACTGACTGTCTCCCCTTCCTGTAATACACTCTGCTGCTGGGGAGGAAGGACAATACCTTCAGCTCCCTGGAACTCACACTGCCACTGGGGAGGAAGGACAGCACCTTCAGCTCCCTGGAACTCACACTGCCACTGGGGAGGAAGGACGACACCTTCAGCTCCCTGGGACTCAGACTGCCGCTGGGGAGGAAGGACGACACCTTTGGCTCCCTGGAACTCACACTGCCGTTGGGGAGGAAGGACGGCACCTTCGGCTCCCTGGAACTCACACTGCCGCTGGGGAGGAAGGGCGGCACCTTTGTCTCCCTGGAACTCACACTGCCACTGGGGAGGAAGGACGACACCTTCAGCTCCCTGGGACTCACACTGCCGCTGGGGAGGAAGGACGACACCTTTGGCTCCCTGGAACTCACACTGCCGTTGGGGAGGAAGGACGGCACCTTTGGCTCCCTGGAACTCACACTGCCGCTGGGGAGGAAGGATGGCACCTTCGGCTCCCTGGAACTCACACTGCCGCTGGGGAGGAAGGGCGGCACCTTTGTCTCCCTGGGTCTCACTGGACTGCTGGGGAGAGGGACCCACTGTCTCTTCTCCTACGGACACACACTGCCGCTGGGGAGGAAGGACGACACGCTTCTCTCCTTATAACTTGCTTGGCTGCTGGGGTCTCATCCAACCTGCCAACTCACGTGCCCGCTCTGCTTTGACCTGCAAGTACTCTTCCACGTGTCTTCTCACGAGCTGCACGGATCTCTCCGGGGGGTTGGGCCCAAAGAAAGCCAGCCAGCCGCGATCTCAGCTCTCTGTCAAACTCCTCTTGAGTGTCGCTGTCGCACTGCCGCTGGGGATCTGGGTTGGCTGCCCATCATCCCTGTAGGGCCGGTAGAGAGACCTCGGTCCCATCTCTACCTTCCATCTGGAGGTCATCCCAGGACCAGTCAATGAGGTCTGGTTCTGCTTGTCGGGTAGGTTGGGGCTGCACGAAGATGTTGGTAGTCCTGCTCCAGCTCCCACTCCCTTGTTACCAGGTGTGTCATGTCTTTGCTCACCTCGCATTCGTCAGCCCAGACATACATGCCCATCCGATAGTCGTAGATGTCCCAAAACCGAGACCCCTCCGTGCTGCCAAGATCAATGTCGTCCTCCAAGGCATCCCATAATAAACCCGGGCCATCATAATCATCCCCCTCCGGTAAGTCGTGCTCGGCTGTCCAGAGGGTAAGTCGAACGGTATGCCACCAGAGGGCCTGGTATGCATTGTCTAGCCAGATCTCTCGCCATACCAGAGTCTCTAGTCTTGTCACCCACTCATCCAGGTGCTGCTCTCCCAATAGATACATCCGCATCGCCACACGCTTCTGTAGCCGCTGCTCATCACTGGGGAGACTCTCACCTCGCCGCCACTGGGCATCTTCCAGGGCATCATACCAGAGTTCCTTTCTGTCTGCATCCCTGTAGTCCGCGGCCGCCTCCTCCTCTTCATCATGGAACGCTGTCCGAAAACTAGCCGATTCCATCCTGCTGTAGCCAGGGGCGCTGTACGGATACTAGCGTTGCCCTCAATTTGTAACTCCAAACGTTACCAGTGTCTCCGAGCTGCTTCTCCTCGCACTAGGACGCCATCCCACCGCTTGCCACCAATGTAACGGATCACCTGGCACCCCGACTGGGTACCTCCGTTGAAGGATGCTCCTAGCACTTCCTGAGGACTCCAAGCACTGCAACAGAAACCACAACCACCGAACCGGAGAAGCATAAGAATGCTCTCAAGCATATGAATGCTGTAAGCAGCTGAACAGGAAAAGCATACAATCAGCTTACACTCCTGGCAATCAGCATACAATCCAATTCCCCCAATAACGAGACGACACTTCGTTTTGAGGTCAAGCAGAACTGACTGTACAGGCACATACAGCCTCTTTTATTCACAATCCACAAACATAGTACTGCCCACAGGGTTTTGAAATACAACCAATCAATCCGTACAATACACACAGACACTCCCACACAAAATCCTCCCCTCTGCCTGTGATATGATTACTGAACACTATGGTTAATATAATTATCACAGGCAGAGAAATACAGTATTATAAAACATATCACAGGGACCCCAAAACATTCAATAACCCCATAAAAAGGAACCGGGGGATCTGGGTGAACCACATATCCAAAATTCATCCAGATCCGTTCAGTAGTTTGGAAGATACAGTTTAATGCAGATTCCGCAGAACATATACAGGCTATATGAAAAATAATTACTGTATAATGTGTCCCCTGTTGTATAGTTTAAAACTACTGCACAATGTCTTTGTGCACCAAATACCAGCGAGATGGCACCGTGTAGAAAAGTCCAAACAGTGTCTGTGAGTTAAAATGGCCGCCATCCGTTGTTCTCATCATGTGCTTCATCCATTGTTCTCAACATGTGCCTCTGATACATGAAATGGTGGCCACCCAGTAACTCCACAGTACGTCCCCAGATGGTTCTTAAAGGGCCAGCAGCAGCACAACACAAATCCATTATGCCCAAATCATGTCTTTAAAGGGCAATACATCCCAGGGGCCATAGTCGCTGGCAATGAGTCTTCTCCAATGCCCAGTGGCGAGGTCGGTTTCGCCACAAATAGTTTAGTGCAGGTTAAGGGTTAATGTATAATTTAGTGTGTTAGGGTAGTGCAGGGTTCAACATGCTGTGTGTTAGGGTAGTGCATGGGTTAATGAATTAATGAAACCCCCATAGGAAAGCATTGAAGCAAAGATATTCTACGGGGAGGCACTGGCGTACACATGACCCATGGGGCCCCGGTGCAAAAATTGATCCGTGGGCCCCCCCCGCGCGCGCGCGCGGGCCAGGCCACAACACATGACGGTGGGCACCTGGTCGCAGAGGTTACAGGGCTGCGACCCCTGCGACCGCGGTATGTACGCCAGTGCATGCAGATGCACACACACTTAAAGGACCACTCTAGGCACCCAGACCACTTCAGCTTAATGAAGTGGTCTGGGTGCCAGGTCCAGCTAGGGTTAACCCATTTTTTCATAAACATAGCAGTTTCAGAGAAACTGCTGTGTTTCTGAATGGGTTAAGCCTTCCCCTATTTCCTCTAGCGGCTGTCTCATTGACAGCCACTAGAGGTGCTTGCGTGCTTCTCACTGTGATTTTCATTATGAATGCTTTCCTATGTGACCGGCTGAATGCACGCGCAGCTCTTGCCGTGCGTGCGCATACAGCCGACGGGGAGGAGAAGAGGAGGATCGGAGGAGGAGAGCTCTCCGCCCAGTGCTGGAAAAAGGTAAGTTTTACCCCTTTCCCCTTTCCAGAGCCGGGCGGGAGGGGGTCCCTGAGGGTGGGGGCACCCTCAGGGCACTATAGTGCCAGGAAAACGAGTATGTTTTCCTGGCACTATAGTGGTCCTTTAAAGGACCACTACAGACACCCAGATCACATCAGCTCAATGAAGTTGTCTGGGTGTCAGTCCCTCTAGTTTTAACCCTGCAGCTGAAAACATAGCAGTTTCAGAGAAACTGCTATGTTTCACTGAGGGTTAATCCAGCCTCTAGTGGCTGTCTCACTGACAGCCGCTAGAGGAGCACACTGAACGTCCATAGGAAAGCATTGAGTAATGCTTTCCTATGGGCGGTTTGAATGCGTGCGCGGTCGCATTCGGAGCTGAGAGGCTGAGGGATCCCCAGCGCCAAGGGAGTCCGGCGCTGGAGAAAGGTAAGTGCTGAAGACACACACACACACACACTTACAGACGCATACACACTAGCTAACAGACACACACATTTACTGACAGAGACACAGTCAGCGACAGACATACATACACACTCACCTACAAAACATACACTCTCATTGACAAACACACACTCACTAACAGACATCAAACAGACTCACTAACACACACACACTCAGTAAGACACACACAGTAACACACTCACTGACACTCACTCTAACACTCACACACACTAACACTCACACTCACTAGCAGACACACGCACTAACACTCACACTAACTAGCAGACACACACTAACACTCACTCTAACACTCACACTAACTAGCAGACACACACACTAACACTCACACACACTAACACTCACACTAACACTGACACACTAACACTCACTCTAACCCTCACACTAACCCTCACACTAACCCTCACACTAACCCTCACTCTAACACTCACTCTAACACTCACTCTAACACTCACACACACACTAACACTCACACACACTAACACTCACACACTCAAACACTAACACATGTTTTTTTATTTTTTTTATTTAATCCCCCCAGCCTCCTTACCTTTTGGAGTGCTGGGGGGATTCCCTGGGGTCCAGTGGTGCTGCTGGGCTCCTGGGTGGGTGGCCGGTCGGGCAGGCGGTCGCGCGAGGGAGCACTCAGTGCTTCCTCTTCAGCTCCCTCGCGCGCCGCGTAGGGATGCCGGCGCCGGAAGATGACGTCATCTTCCGGCTCCGGTATCAGTGCGGTGCGCGAGGGAGCTGAAGAGGAAGCACTGAGTGCTCCCTCGCGCGCCCGCCTGCCCGACCGGCCACCGGGGTCAGCAGGGCCAGCATCGTGGGGCCCTGGGGTGGCCGCCTCCTGGGCCCCCCAGGGGAAGAGGCTGGCCTACTGTGTACATACCGGGTCGCAGGGGCGGCCGGGCCCCCTGGTGGGCCGGGCCCAGTCGCAGCCGCGACCCCTGCGACCCTGGTATGTACACCACTGCGGGGAGGTAAAACCAAACAAAAAGTGCGCTGTGCCTTTAAGACTACAATCAATTGAATACCTTTAGATTAATACCATATAATATAAAAGTATAAATAATTTGGAAATATTTGTCCAAAGATTTATAACCAAAGTGACAAAGTGCACTTGTGAAAAACACACTTTTCTTGTGTAATGTGCTAATGTTTCCTAATAATTTACACTATTATATGGTATTAATCTAAAGATATTCAATTGATTGTACTCTTAAAGGCACAGCACACTTTATTTTTAGTTTTACGTGGTCATATGTGAGTGGAGCTTTTTCACAATATATAGTGCTGCTTATTTCTAATTATTAATATTGTATTGTAATATTTGTTTTAGCGCCATACTATTACTTGTTTTTTGTGTACATTTTCTACTGGGAGGGCCTAATGTGGTTGTGGTGCTCGCCGCGCATGCGCATTAACCCCACGTCGGATGGCGATGGAGGAGACTGAGCGCTGACGCAATGCTGAGGGATATCGGTGTTGGAATCGGGTGACTGAAGAGCTGTCCAATCAGAAAACATCACAAATACCCAGATTGTGTATAGCCTTAGCAGAACTAAAAGAGTTAATCATTTATAGGTAGTGATGTCCCGAACGGTTCGCCGAACGGTTCGCCGTGGACGGCGAACATATGCGGTAAACTTTGACCCTGTACCTCACAGTCAGCAGACACATTCCAGCCAATTAGCAGCAGACCCTCCCTCCCAGACCCTCCCACCTCAAAGTCAAAAGTTTATGTTTATGTTCGCCGTCCGCGGCGAACCGTTCGGTTAACCGTTCGGGACATCACTATTTATAGGTATTGATTACAAAATAATATACAGCAAGACTATATTATTAGTTGTTAGCAATAACAAAGAATGATGGCTGTTTTTTAATAAACAATTTGCTGGAAACCACGTCTTTAACCCCTTAAGGACACATGACATGTGTGACATGTCATGATTCCCTTTTATTCCAGAAGTTTGGTCCTTAAGGGGTTAAACCAGGGCTCAAGCTGTAATGGCGACATTTTTATAATTTGCCGTTAAAATCTGACCCGTTCCTTCACTCTGGCATGCTGCGTAAACTTTATTAATGTTTACAACGGTTGGACAAATAAGGAAAGGGTTAATCCCGCGCCTGCCATTCTCACAGGGTTCAGTGTTTTTTCCATCTTTCTGCCATGTAATTAAGACTATGCTTGGCTTACATGGCTTACAGCCTAATAGCCAGGATGTGTTTTATCATTTAATGAGTACTTTGTACACAACAGGTACAGAACACTCACCTAGCTCTCCCTGAGACCATTTCCTCTACAGACATCACAAGTTATTGCATCTAAGTGGACAGGGCAACACAGCAGTGACTTTTAACTTGAAACGTTTCAGGGAGCGACCCAAATTATGCACATAGTATCAGTCTATTATTTAACTGGAAATCATCTGAGTAACCCACCCTGAAGTCTGATGGATGTAATTTGTTATTTTTGTACAGACAAATTAATTGGACCAACGTCCATACCATGAGCAAACGTCTAGCACAGCCTCCATGGTTTTATTTAAATTTCTTTTTGTTTCAGCCTCCATACCATGACCAAACCCGAGCTGAGCCTCCATGGCGAATGTTTTATTTCATTTTGTTTCAGCCCCTCTGCTTAATGATACATTCGTGTTGATGATCATCTCCTTTACCCTGGGCACAATCCGAACCTTTCGCTAACAATTCTATAAATGTAATATAGCTGTTGGTATTAATAAAGGCTCCTTTGATCATACAAATTATTGAATAATCTGATATACCTAGGTCTCATTTATTTATCAGTTATTTCTTGGCTAATTATGGCAGAATATACTAATTATATGCTGTCATAAATAATAGCCAGGAAAAGATAATTATGGTAAATTTAAATATATTCCCTTTCTTTTTCTCAGCTCATCACTTTACTGTCTGCCTATCTATCTATCTATCTATGAATCATCATCCCCGTCTGTCTGTCTGTCAGTCCTGTGTATATTATATCTATCTGTTACGATTGCCCCCGGTCTAGCAGGAGGGTTGATCGCTTGGATGTCCTGGTTCCCGCTGCAGAGAGTCGAACGGAGGTCTTTCGGTAGTAAGCTGTAAGTGTAGAATATCCCCAAGCACGATATAAGCATCAATATCCCGGATCCCTACAACATGAGTCAAGGCTGCAAGTTGAGGGTCAAAACGAACTGGCTTTACTGGCACATAGCATGGCAATTTATGTGATTCCTCAGGTCCAAGGACAGCCCCCTGTGGACCTGATGGAATACAGGTACAGTACAGACACATATCCAATCACAATACAGTGTATCCTTTGAATTAGTACCCGCCCAGCTTGGAGATAATGAGGCCAACGGTTATACAATCTAATTATCTCCAAGCGCACCAAAGACCACGTTTTATTATGTCCCAGAAAACTGCATAAAAATTCATAACTTTTACATTAATAAAGGCAAACCCCGCATTCTACCATTCATCTGAAGGCTCACGTTCGTGTAAATAAAACATGCGAATGGTGCTCTAATCCCACGAACAGAATGTACTGTTTCTGCCGTATGAAGTCCGTTCGGCATTTTGGGATTATTAGTCTTTGTTGGCGGCCATGTTTTCTGCTGTTTTAGCGAGCAGCGGGACTTCGTGTCTAACTCGTGGAACTAAACTCGGTATCAGTTCATGCGAAGTCCCGCTGTCTGGCTGGTAGTGGGCTCGTTCGGTAAGGGAATGAGGACCACCTGGGAGCAGGGTACTTGACCTGCGGTTAACCGCAAAAACCACAAGTTAACGAGCGCCACACGACCCGCTGTAGGGGGTCGTCGTTCGGTTGATAGTTCGGTATTTTCCCTTCGGTACTTTGGGTGCGAACGTCGATGCCCCCAGGCCTACCAATTACGTTGTGGTTAACCGCAAACCGCAGGCACCTGGGTGGTTAATGGCTGCCACACTCCGGGGCCGGGTGGTCGACCGTTCGGTAGTTTGTGGGGTGACGGGGTTAAGTGGCGGCACACGCCAGTTTGTGGGGGGTCCCCCGTTCGTACCACGAATGGAGCCTTCATAAGGGTTCGCATAATCCATTTGTGTGGTTTTCTGCTTAACTTATGCAGTGGCAAACAGTATCAATCGGTGAGTTAAAACAGCAACATAGTGATTTCCAGTCTTTTGTAACAATGCTCCCTCTTTTTGGAACACTCTGGCAGACACTGTCTGACCCCTTTTCGGGGCAGACTAAGGCTGTCCAGACTCGTGGGGTTAGGCCGGGCTGAGATCTCTTTGCCGGGATAATCCGTCGGCGTTGCCGTTCTGCTTCCCGGGTCGGTAGGTGATTGTGAAATTAAAGGGCTGCAGGGATAAGCTCCAGCGTAACAATCTGCCATTGTCCCCAGCGACCCGGTTGAGCCACACCAGCGGGTTATGGTCTGTAACCAGAGTGAACTCTTGTCCATACAAATAGGGGGTTAACTTCTTTAGTGCCCATACCAGAGCCAAACACTCCTTTTCTACCGCTGCATAGCTGACTTCGCGTGGTAGGAGTTTTCGACTGATGTAGGCAATCGGGTGTTCCTTCCCATCATCTCCTACTTGGCTGAGGACAGCTCCCAGCCCGAACATGGAAGCGTCTGTATGGACAATAAAACGTCGATTAGGGGCTGGGGCAGCCAAGACAGGAGCATTAATCAACGCAGTTTTGAGGGCTTGGAAAGCCGTTTCACAGTGGGGAGACCACAGGACCTGTCGGGGAAGGTTTTTCTTTGTCAGGTCGGTCAGGGGTTTGGCAATGGCGCTATACTCCGGTACAAATTTTCTGTAGTACCCAGCGGTACCCAGAAAAGCTAGTACTTGGGTCTTAGTGTGGGGAGTGGGCCAGTTGGCGACCGCTTCTTCCCACAGCCCACCCGGTGACCCAGGTACTGAACCTCCGCCATCCCAAAGTGACACTTCTCTGGCTTTAGAGTTAGGCCGGCGGCTCGGATCTGGTCCAGAACTATTCCCACATGAGCTAGGTGTTCCTCCCAGGTCTCGCTATGAATCGCTATGTCGTCCAGGTATGCGCAGGCAAACTCCTGGAAGCCATCAAGGAGTCTGTCCACCAAGCGTTGGAATGTGGCGGGGGCATTCTTCATCCCGAACGGCATGACCTTAAAGTGGTACAAACCGAACGGGGTGACGAAGGCCGACTTGGGGACCGCCTCCCTGGCCAGGGGGATTTGCCAGTAACCCTTACAGAGGTCAATGGTAGTTAGGTAGTTCCCCCTGGCTATGCGATCTAGTAGCTCATCCACCCTGGGCATGGGGTATGCATCGGTGACAGTTTTGTCATTGAGTTTCCGGTAGTCCACACAGAATCTGGTGGTGCCGTCCTTTTTGGGGACCAGGACCACCGGGGATGCCCAGGGGCTATCGGAAGCTTCAATGACCCCTAATCGCAGCATCTCATCTATTTCCTTTTTCATGCCTGTCCTTACTGCCTCCGGAATTCGGTAGGGAGCTTGTCTCAAAGGGTTTTGGCCGGGGGTATCTACTTGGTGAGTGGTCAGCTCCGTGTACCCTGGTTCTTGGGAGAACATGGCTTGTTTCTCCCGGAGCAGTTTGTGTAGCTGCTCCCTCTCAACTGGGCTGAGTCTGTCCCCAATCTGTACTTGGCTCACTATTTCAACCGGGGATTTAGGGGTTAATAAGTCGGGTATGGTTAACCATCTGCGTCCTCGTGCGCAGGGCTACATATGGCTGACACTTCCTCGGGTCTCTGCAAGTATTCCTTCAGCATGTTCACGTGAAATATCTTTCTTAAGTTTTCATCGTGACAGCTGGCGATTACGTAAGTGGTGTCCCCTCTCTTTTCCACTATCTGATAGGGACCCTGCCAGGCTGCTTGCAGCTTGTCCGTCTTAACTGGTTTTAGTACCATAACTTTCTGCCTGAGACAGAAGCTTCTTCGCCGTGCCCCCCAGTCGTACCAGACTTTCTGTCGCCCCTGGGCCGCCTGGAGGTTGGCCTGAACTGACTTAGCCAATTGCTCCATTCGGTCCCGGAGCTCCAGTACGTAAGGCACGATGGGGACCCCGGCGTTCTCGGTCTCTCCGTCCCAGTGCTCACGGATCAGGTTCAGGGGGCCCCGTACCTTGCGACCGTATAACAGCTCAAAGGGAGAGAACCTGGTGGTTTCCTGGGGCACTTCCCGGTAAGCGAACAGGAGGTGCGGCAGGAAACGTTCCCAGTCCCTATACTCCTGGGTAAAGGTTTTTAACATCTGCTTGAGGGTTCCGTTGAACCGCTCACATAACCCATTGGTCTGGGGGTGGTACGGGGAGCTAAGCAGGGATTTAATTTTGCAAACGTGCCAGAGCTGCTGGGTCAGCTCTGCCGTGAACTGTGATCCCCTGTCGGATAGGATCTCCCTAGGGAATCCTACCCGAGAGAATACCTGCACTAAGGCATTAGCCACTGTGTCTGCCTGGATATTAGATAAGGCCACAGCTTCTGGGTAGCGGGTAGCATAGTCCACTATGGTAAGAATGTATCTCTTGCCCGAGGGACTAGGGGTGGCCAGGGGCCCAACTAAGTCAATGGCTTCCCGGCTAAACGGCTCGTCGATAATGGGCATGTTAACGAGGTGTGCCTTGGGGTGGTCTCCTCGTTTGCCTACCCATTGGCACACCTCGCACATATTACAATAGGACCTCACATCTGCATGTACTCCTGGCCAGAACAAGGTATGGGTAATACGGTGCAGGGTACGGGTTACTGCCAAGTGCCCGGCTAAGGGAATATCATGACCCACCCGGAGGATATCTCGCCTATACTTGTGGGGTATTACTAACTGTCTCCTCCGGCGGCCCTTCTTCTTTGTGTGTCGGTACAGTCGACCCTGTTCCCATGCAAACGTCTCCTGGTCTGATCCCCCAGTCCCTGTATCAGCCCTTTCTCTATATTTTTGGAGCGTCGGATCAGTTTTGGTCTCAGCCTCGAAGGCTGCAGGGGTGTCCCAGGGCAACGGGGTAGGAGGGGGGGTCACAGTCGGGTTAAGTCTTACCTGAGTCTCCCGCACTGGTGAAGGGTCTCGTGCTCGTCCAGCTTGTGACCGGGTCGTCACCGGATGTGCCTCAGCGTTGTAGGAAGGGGCATAAGCTGAAGTCATAGGTCCCAGGTCGTTTCCCAGCAAAACTTCGGCTGGCAAATTATCCATAATTCCCACCCTCACAAGTCCTTTTCCCGCACCCCAATCCAAGTGTACCTTTGCTGTGGGTAGTTTATATATGTCCCCTCCAGCCACCCGGACAGCCACTGTGTCAGAAGAGCGTTTGTAGTCAGGGACTAACCGGCTTTGTACCAAGGTGATCGTGGCTCCGGTATCTCTTAACCCTTGTGTAGGACGACCCTCTAGCAGTACCTCTTGCCGGTGGTGTTGTCGATTGTCACTGGCGGCATACACAGGATTAGCTTCATGTAGGGGTCCTAGGTATTCTTCCAAAGGGCTGTCTTGTTCCAAGCAAAACGCTCGAGCGGGACGATTGTTTCCCGTCGTAGAGGAATTATAGTTCCGTGCAGGGTAATTGTTGTTGAGAGGGCAACTCGCTATCAGGTGTCCCGGTTGCTTGCACTTATAACAGGTGGGTCGGGAGCGTTCCTGAGGGTAGTGGCTGGGTGGTCCCGCGCACCGTGTAGGACCTGCGGGTACAGGGTTGCGAAACTCCGTTCGTGGGGTTGATCGGTATCCCTCTCTTGCTTCGGGGCGAGTTACCGTTCGGGCATTGTTGAACTCCTGTACTTGTGCATCCCGGTGTTCGTCTGCCAACCGGGCTGCTTCGTGTAGGTTAGCGGGACGCCGGTCTTTCAACCACTCCTGGTCTTTTTGTTCCAGACCCTCATAGAAATGCTCTAACAGGAAAAGTTCTAATATTTCCGCGGCCGTGACGGCCCGACACCCGGTAATCCAATGGGTAGCAGCTCTCCGCATACGGTGTGCCCATTCGGCATGTGTGTCATTCGCTTTTTTCTTCGTGCTGCGGAACTGCCTTCGGTGTCTGGGGTCACAGCGTACCGTTTCAGCAGCGTCTCTTTTACTGTGGTGTATTGGGCTACCTCTTCTGCGCTGAGGGTTCGGAAAGCTTCCATGGCCCGCCCGGTTAATTTTCCTGCCAGGATACGTGGCCACGCGGTGACGGGGATCTGATGCAGGGCACATTGTCTTTCAAAATCGGCCAAAAATTCGTCTATCCCCATCTCGTTCTCCGCGAACGGCTTGAATGCCACGAACGGAATCTTTGGCTGTTCGGTAGTTTCTAGGGGGCCGTTGTGGCTATCAGCGGTCTTCATGCTCAGCTCGTGGGCTCTAGTCCGCTGTACGTCCGCCTCGGCTTCTGCCATTAGTTGCTGTATCAGCTCCACGGATGGGTTCGGTCTGTACAGCGGCAGCCTTTCTCGGACAAGCCTGGTCTTCTCATCGCTGCATGCTGCCGTCGGTTCTGACATGGTGAAGCTCTGATCCAACTCGTTCAGGTCGGCAATCAATTCCCTCCTCGGCCGGTTACTTGCGTTCCCTCCGCGGCTCTCGAGTAAATCCTTTAACGTGGTACGCTTCAGCTTGTCGTAGTTACTCTCCATCCGTCCTATATATCTCTTTCAGGAATTCCAGGATGATCCCGCCGCTGCCACCAATTGTTACGATTGCCCCCGGTCTAGCAGGAGGGTTGATCGCTTGGATGTCCTGGTTCCCGCTGCAGAGAGTCGAACGGAGGTCTTTCGGTAGTAAGCTGTAAGTGTAGAATATCCCCAAGCACGATATAAGCATCAATATCCCGGATCCCTACAACATGAGTCGAGGCTGCAAGTTGAGGGTCAAAACGAACTGGCTTTACTGGCACATAGCATGGCAATTTATGTGATTCCTCAGGTCCAAGGACAGCCCCCTGTGGACCTGATGGAATACAGGTACAGTACAGACACATATCCAATCACAATACAGTGTATCCTTTGAATTAGTACCCGCCCAGCTTGGAGATAATGAGGCCAACGGTTATACAATCTAATTATCTCCAAGCGCACCAAAGACCACGTTTTATTATGTCCCAGAAAACTGCATAAAAATCCATAACTTTTACATTAATAAAGACAAACCCCGCATTCTACCATTCATCTGAAGGCTCACGTTCGTGTAAATAAAACATGCGAATGGCGCTCTAATCCCACGAACAGAATGTACTGTTTCTGCCGTATGAAGTCCGTTCGGCATTTTGGGATTATTAGTCTTTGTTGGCGGCCATGTTTTCTGCTGTTTTAGCGAGCAGCGGGACTTCGTGTCTAACTCGTGGAACTAAACTCGGTATCAGTTCATGCGAAGTCCCGCTGTCTGGCTGGTGGTGGGCTCGTTCGGTAAGGGAATGAGGACCACCTGGGAGCAGGGTACTTGACCTGCGGTTAACCGCAAAAACCACAAGTTAACGAGCGCCACACGACCCGCTGTAGGGGGTCGTCGTTCGGTTGATAGTTCGGTATTTTCCCTTCGGTACTTTGGGTGCGAACGTCGATGCCCCCAGGCCTACCAATTACGTTGTGGTTAACCGCAAACCGCAGGCACCTGGGTGGTTAATGGCTGCCACACTCCGGGGGCCGGGTGGTCGACCGTTCGGTAGTTTGTGGGGTGACGGGGTTAAGTGGCGGCACACGCCAGTTTGTGGGGGGTCCCCCGTTCGTACCACGAATGGAGCCTTCATAAGGGTTCGCATAATCCATTCGTGTGGTTTTCTGCTTAACTTATGCAGTGGCAAACAGTATCAATCGGTGAGTTAAAACAGCAACATGGTGATTTCCAGTCTTTTGTAACACTATCTATCTATCTATCCATCCATCTATCCCTGTGTCTGTCTGTATGTCTTTACATTCTATCTGTCTATATTATCTATCTTTCTAGATAACGACTCAATGTGAATGGATTTAAATTGCCTCTTTAAGTCTGGACTAGTCATTAGTACACCATGTTATCATTAAGCATTAATAGGCAACCAATTCCAATGAAACATTTATTAGCCCTATTAAATAGCAAGCATGCCACTGAGCGGTCTGGAGACTTGCCCAGCCTCCTGCATCGGCCGTCTTCTCGTAGCCACGAGGACCTGTTATTATGTGACATTACTTTTGTTTTTGCATTTCACACATGAAGCATATGGTATTTGTAGTTCTGTGATGTAACAGGAGCCACGAGCGTCCCTTTCCCTACTGAAAGCTTTCGCAAACCTACTCAGCAATGGGCTGTGGTTTCAAATTATCGGGAACAGACCCTGCATTAAGTTATTGGAGATCCCTGGTTATAATTACCGACTGTGTCTAATGTTCCAGGACTATCTTAGTGTTACATTCTGGATATAAATGTTACGGAGAAAGTGATGAACTATCTCCTAAGTGTTCAATTCTTATGGGAAGCCATCTGAAGCACTGTTTATGTGGCGTGGAGAATCCCACCTCTCCACTCGCAGTGACGCCTTCAGATGGGGGGCTTCTTGAAACTGTACTTATAGGTAGTGCGGGGCTAAGTCATGGTGTGGTCTTATGATTAACTAAATCCCACATTTATTGCTCAAGATGGGGTTTTAAGCCAGTTCGCAAAATTTCAAAATGTATCTTTGTGGAGCATTTTACTATTAAAAAGCGTCCGAATCTCTGAATCTGGGCTGTGTTTCAGCCGGACTGAACCCCGCCAACAGCTGGATTCCAGGCCAAATTAAATAAAATCTCGGATTAAATGTAATCTGATCTATAAATTGAGCAAAGAAATTGTCAGTGTGGCGAGGGTTAATTATGTGACGGCTGGCCGATACTTGAAAATGCCACACCACATTAACTCGTTTTTCAAAATCAATCACTCGTCTAGGATGGTCAGTAATTACTATAAGGGAGGTATTCCCTCTACCCCTCCCACCCCCACGTGGCAGGTGGGGGCATGTTCACTAAATATTTAAAACTGGTGACTGGGCAGCTATTTAGTAAAATAAAGGGGGGTCTAAATAAATGGGATCTGTAATATTAATTTCAGGGGGATGACTTCTCCTACAGCCTCCACACATGGGTGGTAGTTGGGGACTCTAATGAATTAAATTATGGGGGGTTAACATACTATTTTCCTTCCCCTTAAATAACAGGATTTCCAACCCTCCTATAAAAAGAGATGCAGTGAGATGCAGCTCGGTGAGGTCTCGCTGGAGCCTGAGCTCTCTCACTGGGGACATTTTCCCACGCTATGTAATATCAGTAACAGCGTTTAGCTTGCTATCGAATCAGATCGCTCTGACAAACCTCACTTCTCTCAAGTTGTTTAGCTGAAAATAAAAGTATATTTATAATCCTAATGTCTGCATAAATAAATGTTCTGAAATACATTACAAAATTGTTTCACTGCTATCCAGTGATTTAAAGGTACACTCCACACACTATAAGCACTGCAGCTGACTGATAAAATCCCATGTCTTTTGACGCTGGTTAAATTACCTAACATGGATGTGAGAGACAATCAGGCTAATACAGACTTTGTGTATGAGGCTGGAAGGGGCAGAGCTGCCCAGGAACTGGTGGGAGCTGAGTGTGTGACACTGCCTTTGGCCATGTAGGCCAGATCCAGGAGCTGACACTCTGCCACAGCAAGAAGCAGCTATCTGTGCTTTGGGAAGCCAAAGAAGTAATAGCACTAAGTGAGTGGAAACGTTGTCACATGCAGGATCCCTGGAGGTTACTCATGGAGGAGAACATGTCTCCCACCACTTTATGTCTAGCTAGGTTCCTGCGTTCTTCTGGGACATCTGGCGTACAGTGGGTAAGAAGAGAAGCCAGAATGGGTACAGATCATTCTGCCGGAGGATACAGCTGGAGGGATAGTAATGTTTTGCCATCCACACACTGTCTACAGCTCACACGGGGCCCCAACATGCACCATCAATAAAACGCTACAGAATTCTGCAGTTCAGTTGTGAGAAGGGGTCCTTAGATACGCACACTGTTCATCTGTTTTTTCATTAATATACCTGTATCTGGTATTTCTTACATAATACTGTTACCCATCTAATTACTACGTGTCGGATATCCATTGTCTCAATTTGGTGGGCTCCCCCAGAAGTGTAAAATAACTGAGTGGAGGCACTGTACAGTAAGTTAGTCAAGATGCCCTAGATCATTCTTGCAAAGCTGCGTCTTCAGCGGTGACTATCCAGCCGGCACCACCTTCACTGAAGACGTGTATCAAGTGGTTACATAGAGGTAGTATTGCTAAGTACATATTCCAGCAAACTAACCTCTGAAATCTGCTCCATTTTCCTTTTTTTTTTTTTGTTTAATGTCTAGGCGCACACATTTCACTGCCCCCTGCACAGCTTAGAGCACACCTACAAACAGGTCTAGGCACCAAGACACCAGGACCAGACAAATCCTCCTAATACGTGGAACATATCATTAGACGTGATCGTAAACTCAAGGCATTCAACCCATAGACGAAGGCTTTATAGAAACAACCTTTCTATAGTTCCGGCAAGCCGTAGGGAGGCGTATAATGTAAGTTAGCAACCACAAAGGCGTACAGTGTAAATTATTATGGGATTTGATTTTATTCAAAATGACACTTTTCAGCACGTTAGCTTATATCTACAAAATATATCTGCGTTCCAGGCGTCCGGAGTATGTATCATGGCAACCCACCCGTTGCAACAGCCATCTAGGAGTAAGAAGTAATGATAAAATATTGAACTAAATCTTTATATCACCAAACTTTGTGATGTAAATTAGTGGGTCAGGACCAGAGAGGGCAAATCGGTGACGTGTTTTGTATCCTCAATTCTGTGCATGAGAATGGTTTACCAGCCGACCTGCTGTCTATGCCCCCTCTGGAAGCTGTTTAGTACAACACCAATATGTTTTATGGCAAATTGTACTGTGCTTTCTGGATGTGGGTTAGCTGTCGATTAAAGCAAGACCTAGGAGACTATCCCAGGTTCGTCATTACATCAACGTAACATTCTCTAGACGGTGTTTCCTGTGGCCAATACAGCATACAGTAATAAATATGTTAAATAAAAAGCTGAAAATATGGTAAATTATACAAAAAATGTATGCATTTAAAATAAAGTGTGAACAAAGATCAACAGTGTGAAAAGAAATGTAAAAATTGAACTTTAACAAGACACGTGACTAGGAGAAATACCAGGATATTTCAGGAAATGATCCAAACTCATCAGGTTTTGACTGCGAGAAGTAATGAGAGCACTTGCTTATTATTAATTCATTTGCTGCACAAAACCGTCTCTCTGTTAATCTGGCACACACAAAGTCTTGTTAATCCACAGTTTTAAACTAAAAGGGCACACATCAGCCATATACACGTGAGGCATGGCAGCCGTGATCACTAGTTAGTGTGTCACAAGTCGGCACTTTATCAACATTGAAATGATAATAAAATACCCTCAATATCTTTATTCTGTGATTATTTAAATCCTTATCCTTTAGCCGTTGAGAGAAGACATTTTCTTAAATAATAAACATTTGTCATCCGTTAGTTTGTCTTCTGTTGTATCTCTCATTGTATGCCCTTCCCTTCTCCATTAGACATCATAATATGATCCTACAGTGAGATCTTCCGTTATATCTCACAATGTGTGATCCTATAGTGAAATCTTCCATTATATCTCTCAATGTGTGACCCTAAAGTGAGATCTTCCGTTATATCTCTCAATGTGTGACCCTATAGTGAGATCTTCCATTATACCTCTCAATGTGTGACCCTATAGTGAGATATTCCGTTATATCTCACAATGTGTGACCCTATAGTGAGATCTTCCATTATACCTCCCAATGTGTGACACAATAGTGAGATCTTCCGTTATATCTCACAATGTGTGACCCTATAGTGAGATATTCCGTTATATCTCTCAATGTGTGACCCTATAGTGAAATCTTCCATTATACTTCTCAATGTGTGATCCTATAGTGAGATCTTCCATTATACCTCTCAATGTGTGACCCTATAGTGAGATCTTCCATTATACCTCTCAATGTGTGACCCTAAAGTGAGATATTCCGTTATATCTCACAATGTGTGACCCTATAGTGAGATCTTCCGTTATACCTCTCAATGTGTGACCCTATAGTGAGATCGTCCATTATACCTCTCAATGTGTGACCCTATAGTGAGATATTCCGTTATATCTCACAATGTGTGACCCTATAGTGAGATCTTCCATTATACCTCTCAATGGGTGACCCTATAGTGAGATATTCCGTTATATCTCACAATGTGTGACCCTATAGTGAGATCTTCCGTTATATCTCACAATGTGTGACCCTATAGTGAGATCTTCCATTATACATCTCAATGTGTGATCCTATAGTGAGATATTCCTTTAGATCTCACAATGTGTGACCCAATAGTGAGATCTTCCGTTATATCTCACAATGTGTGACCCTATAGTGAGATATTCCGTTATATCTCTCAATGTGTGACCCTATAGTGAAATCTTCCATTATACCTCTCAATGTGTGATCCTATAGTGAGATCTTCCATTATACCTCTCAATGTGTGACCCTATAGTGAGATATTCCATTATACCTCTCAATGTGTGACCCTATAGTGAGATATTCCATTATATCTCACAATGTGTGACCCTATAGTGAGATCTTCCGTTATACCTCTCAATGTGTGACCCTATAGTGAGATCGTCCATTATACCTCTCAATGTGTGACCCTATAGTGAGATATTCCGTTATATCTCACAATATGTGACCCTATAGTGAGATCTTCCATGATATCTCTCAATGTGTGACCCTACAGTGAGATCTTCCGTTATATCTCACAATGTGTGACCCTATAGTGAGATCTTCCGTTATATCTCTCAATGTGTGATCCTAGAGTGAGATCTTCCGTAATATCTCTCAATGTGTGATCCTATAGTGAGATCTTCCATTATATCTCTCAATGTGTGACCCTATAGTGAGATCTTCTGTTATATCTCTCAATGTGTGACCCTATAGTGAGATCTTCTGTTATATCTCTCATTGTGTGACCCTATAGTGAGATCTTCCATTATATCTCACAATGTGTGAGCCTATAGTGAGATCTTCTGTTATATCTCTCAATGTGTGATCCTAGAGTGAGATCTTCCGTAATATCTCTCAATGTGTGATCCTATAGTGAGATCTTCCATTATATCTCTCAATGTGTGATCCTATAGTGAGATCTTCCGTTATATTTCTCAATGTGTGATCCTATAGTGAGATCTTCCGTTATATCTCTCAATGTGTGACCCTATAGTGAGATCTTCTGTTATATTTCTCAATGTGTGATCCTAGAGTGAGATCTTCAGTAATATCTCTCAATGTGTGATCCTATAGTGAGATCTTCCATTATACCTCTCAATGTGTGACCCTATAGTGAGATATTCCTTTAGATCTCTCAGTGTGTGATCCTATAGTGAGATCTTCCATTATACCTCTCAATGTGTGAACCTATAGTGAGATCTTCTGTCATACCTCTCAGTTCGTGACCCTATAGTGGGATCTTCCGTTATATTTCTCAATGTGTGACCCTTTTGTGAGATCTTCCTTTATACCTCTCAATTTGTGACCCTATAGTGAGATCTTCTGTTACATCTCTCAATGTGTGACCCTATAGTGAGATCTTCTGTTATATCTCTCAATGTGTGATCCTATAGTGAGATCTTCTGTTATATCTCACAATGTGTGACCCTATAGTGAGATCTTCTGTTATACCTCTCAATGTGTGATCCTATAGTGAGATCTTCCATGATATCTCTCAATGTGTGATCCTACAGTGAGATCTGTTATATTTCTCAATGTGTGACCCTATAGTGAGATCTTCCGTTATATCTCACAATGTGTGACCCTATAGTGAGATCTTCCGTTATATCTCTTAGTGTGTGATCCTATAGTGAGATCTTCTGTTATACCTCTCAATGTGTGACCCTATAGTGAGATCTTCCGTTTTATTTCTAAATGTGTGACCCTATAGTGAGATCTTCCGTTATATCTCTCAATGTGTGATCCTATAGTAAGATCTTCTATTATACCTCTCAATGCCCTACCTTATCTCAGCTGCTTGTGTAGGTCAGGACCCTTTGGTCTGTCGCCTTTTACGAGGTATCAAGTTATCCAGACCACCATTTCCAAAGTACTTTCGTCTCTGAGAAGTAGATTTGGCTTCCCGCTAGCTATTCTCTCTGAGTGGCGTGGACTCTTGTTTTGGTGCTCACTCAGTCCGGGACAAAACCGCTTTACTGGCATTTTTGGCAGGAGCTTCTCTTACCGACATCCTACGTTCTGCAATTGGACTTGAAGGGATACTGTGTGAGTCTTTTATTTCCGCCAAACTTCTTATTCTCGTTATATACTTGGTTTTAGCAGTAGTTTGTTTCCTATCTGTCAGTTCTATGATTTTGCTTAAAGGACCACTCTAGGCACCCAGACCACTTCAGCTTAATGAAGTGGTCTGGGTGCCAGGTCCTTCTAGGGTTAACCCATTTTTTCATAATTATAGCAGTTTCAGAGAAACTGCTATAATTATGAATGGGTTAAGCCTTCCCCCTAATCCTCTAGTGGCTGTCTCATTGACAGCCACTAGAGGCGCTTGCGTGCTTCTCACTGTGAAAATTACAGTGAGAGCACGCCAGCGTCCATAGGAAAGCATTGTAAATGCTTTCCTATGAGACCGGCTGAATGCGCGCGCAGCTCTTGCCGCGCGTGCGCATTCAGCCGGCGGGGCGTAACGGAGGCGGAGAGGAGGAGGAGAGCTCTCCGCCCAGCGCTGGAAAAAGGTAAGTTTAAACACCTTTCCCCCTTCCAGAGCCGGGCGGGAGGGGGACCCTGAGGGTGGGGGCACCCTCAGGGCACTATAGTGCCAGGAAAACGAGTATGTTTTCCTGGCACTATAGTGGTCCTTTAATTGAATTAGTTAAATCTGTTATATATTTTATATATATATTGTGACGGTAGTCACCATCACCTGGACCTTCAGACAGACTATTTATGTAGGTTGCTGGACTTTTCTTATGTTTTAGTCACCCTATACCCATAGGTACAGGGTGTGTGTAATGTAATTGTTTATATTGTGTGTGTGTGTGTATACGGTTAAATGTTTTGCCTGCTCTCCTGTACTGCTGACGATTGCTACCAACTAGGTGTATTTGGCGATGAAGCCTGTGTAGTGCCCTTGTTGGTAGCAACAGCAATATGCACTACCTGAATAGAAAGGCTGTTTAATTTGCATATTCGGGTAGATTTTCATATTGCTAATTCTGCAGGCAGGAGAGATATTTTTTGTTAATTATTGTCTTCCCCATTCATTTATAAATATGTAATTGTGTTATAAGTTGCTGAATGTTGTCTGCTATGATTTGACTGTTTGTATTTTTATCGCGTTGTCACAGCAATCTTCATGTAATAATCAAATGGGCTAGTCCTGAGAAAAATAAAGTTTTGTATGTCAGTTCCTTATGGAATTTTGTGTCCTGTGTGAATTTTTAGGGATCCCAGTGTCAGAGTCTTTGGATCTGTTTGCTGGTTGCCCTGGGATAAAGTTAGGCTTCAGAGTTGCAAATGTCTTTTTAAAGACAAGAGCTATAACATTGTAGGCGGCTGTGGATACCTGCCTGGAAGAAAGACTGCAGCGGAAGAGGCTAAGAGGTCTATACCTGCCTGGAAGGAGAGCTGCAGCCTTGTCGGGTGGAAAAGCTCAAGAAGGACCACAGTCAAGCTTTGGCGACTGAGGCTGAAGTGTTCCAGGTTCCCTGCAAGCGGCTAGGAAGCAGGCTGGGCAGAGGTACTTGGTCAGAGTACAGTAGCTCTGTCAAATATAATAAATTAGTAACAACATGTCATCTCCACTGCCTTTCATGTATTTTTATATCTTTTCAATGTGATTCTTCGTTCCCTGTCAAGTTCGCCTGCCATTTGTTTTTCCATTTGTTTTTTTATCTTGTACATATATTATGTTGTTTCACATTAAAGAAAGAGGATGAGCTAGAGATGCGAGGGCCTTATATGTCCTCTGTTTTCTATTGGCTGTTACAGTCTGTTTTTCTATTGGTTGTTTTTTCTGTTCTTATGATCTGTGCTGCTGGAGTTTAGTTGATAGTTTTTTGCAGAATATTTACTCAAACTCCGATTATGGGTTTACTACGTTAGTATAATCTACAATTCTTTATTACATGCACAGAGAATTGCGAGCTGTATGATGAAGCAGCAATGAGTGGTTTTGGAAGGCAAGACGCCCTTATTTATGTGGATACAGAATGTATTTGCATAACAATATAAAGCGATACGTGAGTGAGTGCTGTGCAATTAACTGGGAGGTTCTGCTGCTTTCTCCTTAATTGGAACTAATTAATAAACAGCCGGTCACAGCGTTGCACGTGTCGTTTGGAAACATTTCTCATTCTCGGGGCGTTCAGCGCTTACTCAGGATTTGTTTCCATTTAAAGCAGATATTACGGTTCATTAAAACGACTAACAATATCTTTCCTTTAATATTTTATATTCAATAAAGTAAGGAAACAGGGAGTATTCTAGCTAAAACCCGGCAGCTTGCAAGGGGGGCCATCCTGTCAGTATGTAATATTTAAACCCAATTTCTAGGGCACCAAGGAAGCACTCAGGGGTATATTCAATACATTATGGCAACGTTTAGAAAATTTATGATTTATGATAACTTGGTGATATTAGCCCAAATGTTTCAGATTGTTTTGTTATTTCACAAGAATTCGCTGTTTAGTGAAAAGAAAACATTGATTGATGAAAGAATATATGCAAAGTGTCACTTCTTTCACTGTCCTGGTGTTTTCACTCAGGGACATTTACATGTATCTGCTTCTGTTTGGATAAACAAAAGTCAGCCTTTTCCAATGCGTGCACCTGTCTGCCAGATAGACTTCTGGTCCACAGTACAGAATGGATCGGAGCTATTGTCCGTACAGTAACACTGCAAAGCACCCCAAAACCCACATTTAAATCATGGACCATGGGGGGGCAATGTTTATTGGATCAGAGCTCTGACTTCATGTATAGGACCGGACAAAGACAACAAAGAGAAATATTTCTTAAAGTTCCAAGAGTTGGATTCTTCATCTGTTATGTCTTTTGCCCTCAATCACCATTTTACAATATTTTTTGAACCTACACGTTTTTTGGGGCAACCCAGTGGATTTATCCATCTTTCTATCACGTCTTCCACTAGGAAATTGTTCTGTTTCAATTCTCTATTTTCTGCCACTCAAAATGTGACAGCCGTCTCTAAAATGAATATTTCTGTAAAAATGGAATTTAGGTAGAATAAAGCCAACAGGTTTCAGATTATTTTAGACAGGCGGTTGGTGTGGGGAACCCCAGAGATTTAGTGGCGGGCTCTGGGGACAACGAGAACGGATTCCCTTGCCACGCTTGGACCTCAGGGAGGGGGAGCATTATGGGATGTGTCTTTCTATGTGGGTGTGATCCACCACTTGCACGGGGTATGAATAAAAGCCATGTGTTGCCAATAAAATTGTCAAGATACTGGGAGGGAAATGGGTTTCATTGTAGTTTAAGTGGTTCCTGACCGGCTGAAGGAAGGGAATCAGCGGTGGTGACCGGTCGAGTTACCCTGAGGCCGCTGCAATGTGCAGCTCTGCAGAAGATGAAAGGTGATGCTGTCGCTTTTCATTGGCTGATAGGATCAGCTGTCTTCTCTCAGCCAATTAATTATTTTTTTTAATTCTTGATGAGACCAAAACAAATACAAACATAGGCGTGCGCACGGGGTGTGCCGGGTGTGCCTGGCACACCCTAATCCCCGCGGCATGCCTATGTATTGAGATCGGCAGGGGAGATCCCTGGATCCTTTGATCTCTGGATCTCCCCTGTCGGCTCATGCAGAGCCGGCGCTATCCAAGCGCTGGCTCTGCTCTAAGCCTCCATGGGCTGGTGGGGAGATCAAAGATCTCCCTCACCGGCCCACTGCAGCATGGAGGGAGGCAGGAGAGGACCCAAGGAGCTCAACCAGCAGCTCCGCCGTGTTCCTCTCTCGAGGTCGGAGCGTTGCTGTGAGAGGGGATATTAAGTTACACACACAACACCCTCAAACCACCCTCACACAGCACTCACACACACCCACACATACATATACATGCGGCGTGTGTTTGTGCTTTAGGGTGCACACCCTAATGCAATAGGCTACAAACGCCTATGAATAGAAACAAAGGACCATTCGGCCCAGCTAGGCTGCCCAATTTTCTAAATAGTCTCATTAGTCCCTGGCCTTATCTTATATCTAGCATAGCCTTATGCCAATCCCACGCATGCTTAAACTCCTTCACTGTGTTAACCTATACCACTTCAGCTGGAAGCCTATTCCATGCATCCACTACCCTCTCAGTAAAGTAATACTTCCTGATATTATTTTTAAACCTTTGCCCCTCTAATTTAAGACTATGCCCTCTTGTTGTGGTAGTTTTTCTTCTTTTAAATATGGTCTCCTCCTTTACTGTGTTAACTCTACCACTTCAGCTGGAAGACTATTCCATGCATCCACACCCTCTCGATAAAGTAATGCTATTATTTTTAAACCTTTTGTCCCTCTAATTTAAGACTATGTCCTCTTGTGGTAGTTTTCAAATATAGTCTCCTCCTTTACTGTTGATTCCCTTTATATATTTAAATGTTTCTATCATATCCCCCCTGTCTCGTCTTTCCTCCAAGCTATACATGTTAAGATCCTTTAACCTTTCCTGGTAAGTTTTATCCCGCAATCCATGAACCAGTTTAGTAGCCCTTCTCTGAACCCTCTCTAAGGTATCAATATCCTTCTGAAGATACGGTCTCCAGTACTGCGTACAAATGCATTGTTTGTATTGGGGGTGGAGTGTCTCTTTAATTCTGCCATACCAAATCTTGTATATTTTCTTACAGGGACTTTGCTGGAACCTAATGTGCAACAGCTCACCTGGTAGGACATCATATGAATATACCCCCAAAAAGTAAAAACTGTAAGGTGCCATAATAAAGAGGTTTTAGATATATGTACAATATGTGTGAGGTCTGGTATGGCTGTGATATCTCAGCTCTATTCCACTCTCTGTCACAGCAGAAGAATGAGGTCTCAGGAGTTTGATGTAAATGGCGCACATTTCACACCGAGTATCGCTTTCTGATGGCGTGCGACCGATCATAGGGTCGATCTTGTTTCACCGTGTGATCGAACTCAGTCCATCTATCTTCTTTCCAAGATCGTTACAATAAGTAATAGTATGTACTGCTAGTATTAATATAAATCACAGGGAATTACCCAGAGCAGAGAAAGTGTTTTGATGTTTTTGACGTATGGTAATAATGCAGGTGGAGGCCAGACTAGGTTGTTTGTTTAACATTATATATGTTTTTAAAGTAGCAATTTGAGAAATTCTGTGCAAATAAGGGTGTTTTTAAAACACTGAGTATGAATAGTGATATACTTTCAGTTATAAAAGGGGCACTGCTGGCACTGTAACTGCTCCACCTTATTGAAGTAGTTATAGTTTCTATGTTTCTGTAATGTCTGGAGTGCCGGGTGCTGTCCTTCCAATTATAAACTGTCCTTCCAATCATAAACTTTTTTAATGCTAAGCGAGCTCGGCAAATGAGCAGCAATAGGCGGCTGTGATTGGCTGAGAGAGTCATCTGACGGCTTTCAGCCTATTACAGCACCTATTGCTGGTATGAATTGGTATGGCTAGATGGAAATGTGTGTAAACTCTGCCTTAGCCACACCTCCAGTGGGGGCGGAGCTATGATAAGCCAGGAACTCTCATTCAGTGTTACACTGTTTAAACATAATTTAACATGGAATGGAGGGACATCAGGGGATTCCAGGCACTATAACCACTTCAATGAGATGGAATGGTTTGACACTGATTGGAGGGACAGCATCAGGGGATTCCAGACACCATGACCACTTCAATGATATGGAATGGTTTAACACTGATTGGAGGGACAGCGTCAGGGGATTCCAGGCACTATAACCACTTCAATGAGATGGAATGGTTTAACATTGAATGGAGGGACAGCACCAGGGGATTCCAGGCACTATAACCACTTCAATGAGATGGAATGGTTTAACACTAAATGGAGGTACAGCGCCAGGAGACTCCAGGCACTATAACCACTTCAATGAGATGGAATGGTTTAACACTAAATGGAGGTACAGCGCCAGGAGACTCCAGGCACTATAACCACTTCAACGAGATGGAATGGTTTAACACTGAATGGAGGCACAGCGCCAGGGGACTCCAGGCACTATAACCACTTCAATGAGATGAAATGGTTTTACACTAAATGGAGGGACAGCGCCAGGGGACTCCAGGCACTATAACTACTTCAATGAGATGGAATGGCTATAAGAACAGAGTCCCTTAACTAAAATGGCTATTGTGGACAATTGACAAAGCAAAAAATAAAAAAAAATGTTGTGAGACCAGATGAGCTGTAAATATTGCAGAGTTTGAGAATGTTTTAGTTCAAAAATTTTGGTTAACAATTTACAATTGTTTGGTGAATTTCCAATAATTCATATTTTAGTGAAAAACTCTGAGTCCATTTAGAACAGGGGGTGTCAGAGTCCGGCTATTACTGACACACACTCCCTGTATCTCTCAGCAATAAATAGGGTCACTCGGCCTGCGGGTTCAGCCACGCTGGGTAAAGTTTTGCCATTCTAGAATTGTTGAGAATAAAATGGTATATATTTGACCTTTGAAAGTGAACTAGGAGCGCCACGTCTAACGGACAAACATAGGTAATTTTTATCCAAAGCTGGGTTATATCACTCAGAGCTGTTATTAATGTATTTTACATGTCTAATTATAAGGATATAACCCACCTTAACATATAATGTACAATGAAATGTGGGCGGTGGTTTTCATTTTAAGGTTAGGTCCATAAATTAATCTGATATATGTTCTCCTCCCTCTGGGAAGATAAAATCGCAACCATCCCGTTAACGATTACGTCTAAACTGCTGTAAAAAATATTGTATTAAATAAAACGTAAATTACTGCTTTTTGCTGTCACATGGATGCCAATTTATCCAATTTAAAGAGGCGTCATATAGCACTGGAATAATGTGTTAGGAAATACAGTGATATTTGATAGAACATGATTTTATTAATCAGGACGTGATGATTACGGTAGGCTGGGAAAGAATGTT
Organism: Pelobates cultripes; assembly: GCA_933207985.1. Taxonomy (NCBI): domain Eukaryota; kingdom Metazoa; phylum Chordata; class Amphibia; order Anura; family Pelobatidae; genus Pelobates; species Pelobates cultripes. The sequence continues at coordinate 2,551,764 of OW240916.1, forward strand.
TTAAATATTTTTTCAGTTCTTTATTTACAAACATGTTTTTCTACATTCCTCTGTCACCATCTACATAAATACCCCGTAAGGGTTACAAGCCACAAATAATTGTTGCGCACTAGAAGAAAAGGTAGCAGAGTGCGTTCCGCCAGCGCTTTCCTCCACCCCCGAGTCAGGACAATACAATTCAAACTCTGGTTTTATTACACTTGCTTTATTTTAACGTACAGGTATGTGAGCCATGAGCACGGACGCACATTTCGTGGCAGTACTCTCTTATTGTCGCTCATCTGTTCCTTGTCCACAGAGACATTCGACACTAGCTGTGCTAAAAGAAAAGTTGGCCGCACCCTCGGGGAATACTGAATAACTAGGCTGCCGTAAGCTATTGAATGCTAGCAGGAGGGTTAAGGCTATTGTATGCACAAGAACAGGAAATAGACAGAGCACAGTTTATACACATAAAGGTAATCAGCAGGTAGGTAAGTAGCTTCGCGCAGCACTGACGTAAACCTTCATGGCACAAAAGGGATTAATACGGATTAATACCCTGTGCTTGTACAAAAAATAGGGCCATTAAAACCTTTTTTTAAAGAAAAAATAAAGTATTTTGCAGTTATTTTTGAATTAAGGGTTTATGGCAATATGTAATTTAAATAATACATTCTGACGAATCGAATGATGACAGAAGACAATTATGTAATGCTCATGACATTATTGCACAGTCGTTATTCGGCATGTGCCAACCATACTTTAATAACACGCAGACACAGAAAATTCTGTTGGAGTATAAAGTCCACAGCTTTATTAATTAATATCAATATATAAATTAACAATTTAGGGTCATTGTCAACAGTACTCCTTCGTTAGGCTCTCTTCCTATATCATACCCCCGACAATGACCCTACCAAAACAAACATTAGCATAACCAATAATACATACACGTAACTCAACGGCCTACCAAGAGGCCCCACCTCCATTTGTCTAACTGCAGGGGTGTACCCAGACACCCCTACACCCCTTGGTTCGTAGCCACCGACGGGCTCGAACCTACCTCCATACTTTTGACTTCCGGCCTACTCCAGCCTAGACCTTGGCCTACCAATTTCTTAACCCACCAAAATTCCAGTTTAACCAAGACCTTTTCCCGCCGCTGTGACCAAACGGGAACTACTACTAGCTCATAGGGTGGGTGGGAGGGACAATTTACAGGTAAGAAAGGCTCAAGTTAGAATGACTTACCCTAAAATGGCCGCTATTTAACCTTCCCTTCTAACCCACGCCCCCCAGCACAATCACAGGACAGCCTCTTGACCTGAACTTCACCCTGCCTACTCCTGGCTCTGTCAAGGCCCACTCCTCCCTGCGTTGCTCCGTGGTTTCATGACATTATTGCACAGTCGTTATTCGGCATGTGCCAACCATACTTTAATAACACGCAGACACAGAAAATTCTGTTGGAGTATAAAGTCCACAGCTTTATTAATTAATATCAATATATAAATTAACAATTTAGGGTCATTGTCAACAGTACTCCTTCGTTAGGCTCTCTTCCTATATCATACCCCCGACAATGACCCTACCAAAACAAACATTAGCATAACCAATAATACATACACGTAACTCAACGGCCTACCAAGAGGCCCCACCTCCATTTGTCTAACTGCAGGGGTGTACCCAGACACCCCTACACCCCTTGGTTCGTAGCCACCGACGGGCTCGAACCTACCTCCATACTTTTGACTTCCGGCCTACTCCAGCCTAGACCTTGGCCTACCAATTTCTTAACCCACCAAAATTCCAGTTTAACCAAGACCTTTTCCGCCACAGCACTTGCCTTGACCCCTTAAGGACATGTGCGACCCCCACCACACAGAAACAGGGCTTGCGCTATCCCGTCTTGCAAACCTAAATTAAAAAGGTCATAACCAACATCCGATAAGTGCACCCCGTCATCACGAAAGTAACCCGGTAATCTCTCCTCCAACTCCCGATGCCTCACCACCACGCCTCCTAACCTTCGAATGAACACCGCCATGGTTCTGTTCACTTTACCCCGACATCGAGAAACTGCCTTCTCATCCCTGGCGTATCTCCAGCATAAACGAGGTACCATCTCCGACCATACCACTTTCACGCCAGGGACAAGCCCCCTTAGTCTGTCAACGTCCTGCTTCATACACTTAACCAGTTCACGTTGGGGGACCAGACCCAAGTCGTTTCCCCCCCCGTGAATTACCACCACGTTCGGCAAGGGCTCCTCCGCTACCTTCCGAAACAATACCGTAATAATGTGCTGCCAGTCAAACCCCCGATAACCGAACCAGAATAACGCCACCCGATCCTCAGGAAAGCCCAGCTGTGTTCCGTGTCTTCTAACTGCGGCCCTCCTCCTTGCCCAATGGATATACGAATGGCCAATTATCCACACCGTCCAACCTAAAATAAAACATAACAGTGAGGAAACATCACCAGCACATCCCAAATACCCACAATCAACCACCCCTTCACACCAGCCTATCTGGCCGTACATAAGAGCGAAACCTGAGAGATTCCCATCTCCCAATTCGTCTAATCCGCTCATCCCCTAACCCCAAGCGAGCCACTTCGGTCGCCGCGCCTATTCGGAATGAATGTGTTCCAAACTGCATGGGCTCCAGACCCAACTTCTGCAATCCCAAACGGAAAACCCGCACAAATTGGAAGCGCGACAGTGCCGTGCCGTCGGCATGTATGAAGAAACAACCGCTCCCTACCGGGCGTAGTTCCAAAAACCCGGCCCCACTTGCCACCGGACACAACCCCGACCCTGGTAAACCAAACAACGTGACCATGGAACCTTTACCAAATACATCCGTCTTTGATTGAATCAGGTGGATCAACACCCTGTCCCTACTAACCGTCACATCTTCCAACCTAAGCCCACCAACCCCTTTCTTGTTGGCACTAAGCAACTCACCAATCCGAAACGCCCCAAAAAAGGCCCACGAAAAAGCCACTGTAAATAACGCCACTTCAAACACAGAAAAACATATCTCAGGTAGTTTGTTCACTAACCCCTGTAACACTGTGAAGGAGACTGGTCTTCTCATATCCTTCGTCTTCTTACCTTTCCTGTATCCCCGAACCGCTTGCCTCACTATAAAATGCTTCGTCACATCCTCCCATCCATTAAACTTAAACAAAAACGCCAACGCGGACATGTACCTATCAACCATTGATGGCGACGCTTGCTTTGCGAACAACCGGCATAGGATCCATAACAGTACGTCCATCCGATTGCTCCCAGGGCCCATCACCCCTACCTGCTGCATCGTGTCTTCCCACACTTGCCAGACCTTAACATAGGAGAACCAAGTTCCAGGCGCCAGAGACTTCTTTATGTACTCCCCAAGCAAGACGTCCAGAGCTCCCACATCTCCGCCGGACAGGCTTGACCCTCTTCTTCCGCCTCCGGCGCCGCCTCCCGAAAACGCTCCCACTGTAGGCGAGACAGCGCATCAGCGACAACATTGGTAAGCCCCGGTATATGCCGAGCGCGAAACATAATATTAAAAGACATGCACAAGAGAACCAATTGCCTCAACAACCGTACCACTGGCCATGAAGAAGCCGATAATCCGTTGATAGCCTGCACCACTGCCATGTTATCCGAATTGAACACCACCCTCTTATTGGCTAACTCCGGCCCCCATAACGCCACTGCCACAACAACCGGGAAAAACTCCAAAAAGGCCAAGTTCCTAATCAAGGGGCTCGCTTTCCATGCCTCCGGCCACCCCTCCGCGCACCATTTACCCGCTAGGTACGCCCCAAATCCGATGCTGCCTGATGCATCCGTAAACAAACCCACGGCCGTGGAGGATCCCAACGGCTCGCGAAAAAACACGTTCCCGTTAAACTCCCTCAAAAACCTCGCCCATACCTCCAAGTCCTCTCTCATGTCCACTGACACCCTAATATAATGCGACGGTTTTCTCACCCCGCTTGTCACCCGCGCCAATCGTCTGCAAAAGACCCTCCCCATAGGGATCACTCGGCACGCAAAATTCAGGCTCCCTATCAACGATTGAAGTTCACGCAAGGTGACCTTCCTCGCCTTACCAACCGTGTCCACTAGCCGCTGAAGGGCATGTAATTTGTCCCCGGGCAACCTGCACTCCCTCCGTACGGAGTCGATCTCCAAACCCAGGAAGCTGAGGCACGTAGTGGGCCCCACCGTTTTGTCCTCTGCTAACGGCACCCCAAATGTGTGCGCCACCCACTGGAAGGTCCTCAACACCTGGCTACAGCGCTCCGTGCGTGGTGGGCCAACGCATAAGAAATCGTCCAGGTAGTGCACCACCGCACCCCCAGCCGATTCCCGTCGTACGACCCACTCCAACAAGGTGCTAAACCTTTCGAAGTAAGCACACGAGATGGAACAACCCATAGGCAAGCATAAGTCCACAAAATACCCCCCATCGAAATAGCACCCCAATAAGTGATGACAATCCGGGTGTATGGGAAGCAGCCGGAAAGCTGCCTCCACATCCCATTTCGCCATTAGAGCCCCTTGTCCCGCTCTCCTAACCAACTCGACAGCCTTGTCAAATGATGTGTAGGAAACAGAACACAGGGCCTCGTCGATATCATCATTAACCGATGTACCTTGTGGGTACGATAAATGATGGATCATACGAAATTTACCCGCCTCCTTCTTGGGGACTACCCCAAGTGGAGACACCCGCAAACCAACCAACGGCGGGGAAGCGAATGGTCCCGCCATCCTCCCTAATTGCACTTCCTTACCTAACTTTTCCCGAGCTATGCTCGGATGTTCCCCCACTGACCGAAGGTTTTTACATAACCCACCCACAGCCCTTTCTTGAAACGGAATCCTGAAACCCTCTGTAAAACCCAGCCGTAAAAACTTTGCTACCTCCTGATTATCGTATAGTTTTAACCAAGGCAGCATCGCGCTTACCTTCACCGGCGATGCTCCCAGCTGCAGCCGCAGCTGGTGATGTGCCGACAACCCCTCCTCCCAAGTTCGGCTTACCTTTTCGGAAGCACCTGGAAACTCCGTGATTACCCCCGCAACCGGAGCACTCGTGCTTAAATCTGCAAGATGCACCCCACTTGCATTGGCCCTCATTATAGAGCCAGCAGAAACCTTTCTTCTGACCTGCCGACACGGTACCTGAGCCCGTGCCGGCCGCTCCGAGAAAGGGGGCGCTTTTCTGTGCCATCATCAGCCTCATCCACAAAGGCAAGTCCATCTGGTCCCACCGCATGGACGGGTTTGCTGCCAATCGCTGACGAAATTGTTCGTCATATTTCCACCATGCTAAACCCCCATAGGTCCGATATGCGTCCCCTATCCCGTCTAAATAACAAAAAAGCTGCAAACAGCGATCCGGGTATTTTTCCCCGATCACGCTCGCCAAAATACAAAAAGCCCTCAA
>OW240916.1:2557507-2569909 GCA_933207985.1 Pelobates cultripes
ACCCGGCGGCATTATGGGCAAGCTCCTGTGTGACATGTTAGTCTGCCCTAAGGTGATTTAATCGTCCGCATGGCTGCCTAAATCGCCAGAAGTGCAGCACGGAGGCTTGATTAGGGTGTGCCCAGGTACACCCGGCACACCCTGTGCGCACGCCTATGGTTCCCACATGTTCGTGCATATGAACGGCGGCCATCCAGTCGAACACTTAGAATGTTGAGGTGTCAGGAGAGGTCAATAGGAGTTAATGAGCCCAGAGGTGGTTCGCAATTCGTGTGGTTGTTCGATTCCTGAACTAAAAAGGGAAACCATACGCACCAAGTCTTTTAAAGGTCTGTTACATGACCCATAGTCCCTGGGCAGGAGGCAAGCCAGCAGGCTCCTCCAGGAGCTTGTGGCAGAGGCATCTTTGCCACAGATAGAAAGGTGGATGAATGGATGAATGCATTAGTTGGATGGATGGAAAGTGGCTTGGATGGCTAGAGGGATTGATGGATGCATGGAGGGACAAATGGATAAATAAATAGTAGGATGGATGGACAAATGGATGGATGAAGGAAGAGAGGATTGGTTGGATGGATGAGAGGTGGATGGATGAGGAATGGATGAAAGGAGGGAAGATTGGTTGTTTGGATGGATGGTGTTACAGATGAATGAATGGATGGGTGGATGGATGGATGGAGAGGTGGATGGATGGATGATAAAGAGGTGGATGGATGGATGAATGGAGGGGCGATTGGTTGTTTGGATGGATGGTGTTACAGATGAATGGATGGATTGGTGGATGAATGGATGGATGGAGAGAGGTGGATGGATGGTGTTACAGATGAATGGATGGATGAAAGGATGGAAGACTGCATGTGTTATACAGAGAACTAATGTGTTATACAGAGACCATGTGTTATGCAGAAAGACTGAATGTGTTACACAGAGATAATGAGTTTTATAGAGATAGTGAGTTTTATAGAGAGATAATGTGTTATACAGTGAGACTGAATGTGTTTTATTCTGGGATAATGTGTTATACAGATAATGAGTTTTATAGAGAGATAATGTGTTACATAGAGACTGGATATGTTATACAGAGATAATGAGTATAAAGTGCAGTGCTGATTCTTCATATGTTTGTAATTGTAGGAGGTATCCTCATGAAAAAATAATATAGATAAAAAACATAATATAGTGTAGTATATTTGGACAATAAAGCAGGGGTAGGTATAAATATAAAATGTGAACTCACATGTAATGGAGCCATAAGTATGGCTTCAAATTAGCGTATGAGGTGGTATGATCCCCACTCAAGGATATGGGTGTAGTCAATCTTTCTCCATGGATATATATGTGGAAAAGAACAAATAAAACTACAATAGTGTACACTGTAAATATGGAGTGTAAAACACAATAAAAAGATAAAAAACCTACTCACATGCTTAAGAGCAAAGTACAGTTTGCTCAATCTAATACACTTTGGTGGTATTATCCTCACCAAGGATGTAGCCCAAAGATCCTGCAGCAGCAGAAGAAGGACCAATAAAAAAGTACTTTAATGTTAATAAACAATAAAAGCGAATAACAAGGTAAAACATAGATAAAACAATAGATTAGGAACACTTAACGCGTTTCACCTAAACATAGGCTTTCTCAAAAGTCCTATATCTATTCGGTTGCCCGTAACCCCCTTGTTCATTTCAGAAATGAGTGTTCCCCTCTTTGTATTTGTGTCCCCTGGCTCTATATCTTCCCTCTCCCAAATTACATCAAGTGCTCTCTCTTGGTGTCCACCATTCATATAACCAAATACATGTGCTCTACTAAATTGTGTCCTTTTTGTCTCCCAAACACTTGGTCGTCGACTCCGTGGAACTAATTTCGTCAACTCAACTACGCGGTTCCTGGGGAAATGATCCTGTTGTTTTGCCCCCCTTTACAGACATGCCGGGAGAGTGCAAATTGGAGGTACTATGGACTGTGGGGAGCAATCGCTCTCTAGAAGCCAGGGGGAGCACCCATTTCTTCCCTCTTAGGAACTCCCAATAGTTCAGAACTTTACCTTGTTGGCGATTTTCCTACACTGCATGGATCTGAGCGCCATTTGGACAACTTGGGCACTCAGATCAGGACTTTTCGGGAATATAAGACATCTGGGGTTCCTGTATGATTTGACTGTGTTTTTGGGTACTTTATATGTTTTGTCCTCTGTATCTGGGAGAAAATTAATTTTAAAATTAAACGTTTGTGGGGGGTTTGTGTGTTTTTTGGGGGTTGTAAAAATGTGTGTTTTCTGTGCCTGGAGATAATTGAGTTTAGTACAGTGCTTGACTCAATTATCTCCCAGGCACAGAGGAGGGATTGACCTGGTTATGTATGGGAGTGTCCTGGACCTGAGAGCCAATGTAATTGTGTATTTGTTTCTGTGGCGAAACCAACCTCGCCACTGTACACTGGAGAAGCCTGGTTGCTCGCCTGCTGCCTTTGGACTATGGCCCCATGTTAAAAGACATTTTTTGTCCCTGCAGAAAAGACTTATTCATGCTTTTCTGCCGGGTGTTCGGTAGATTCAATCTACCGAACAACCGCACGAATGAATAGACCACCTGGGAGCTGGAGTGTGCCGGCAATTAACCTCCCTGAAGCTGCGGTTAACCGCAGCTTAATTGACGAATGCTGGGTGGCCGCCATTCGTATCACGAACACGAGGTCGCGGCCATTTTAAACATGCGAATGCACAGCGGTGTTCGACGCTTAATTCATGGAACTGAAATCGGACACAGTTTTGCGCGAACACCGCTGAAGCCGCCGACCTCCCTTCTTGTTCGGTGAAAGTGCACGAACGGCCCGGTGTTCGGTAGTTTTGTTTGAGTGTGTTGTGCCCCAGATAGGAATCCCATGGAGCCCATTCGCATGAAACTGACTGTGTAAAGACTTTGGCTCCATGGCGATTAAACTGTATTCGTGTGGTCTGAGCGCCATTCGCTTAATAATGTGCGCTCAGACCTGAGCTATCTGGGGATATGTAGAACATATATGTTTTATGTACTGAATGTAACTGTAGGTAATTTTATGTCTTTTACTGTTAGTTTTCTGCCATGTGGTTAATGGAGTTTTGCCTCTGTCTTTGGAGATAATTGAATTACTTCCCAAATTATCTCCAGGGCAGAGAGGAGGGATTGTGATGCATTGTGGGATGGTTGAAATGTGTAAGTCTGTGATTGGTCCTTTTACGCTTTGTGTCCAAGTCTCCCATTTGGTCCCCTAGGGAGACTTGCATAAAAGCCGGGCAGTTAGCCCCAGTAAATCAGTTCCTGCTTAACCATCAAAGTTAAGTGTCGTCTCATTATTGGGGGGAGGATTTACTGTATGCTGTTAGAGACTGATTGCCAGGAGTGTAAGCTGCTTGGGAGCTTTTCCTGTTCGTCTGCTAGCAGCTATTCGTGTGTCTCCAGTTCAGGAGTTTCGAGTATTCCCTTGGTATGCAGTTCGGGAGTTTCGAGTATTCCCTTGGTTGCAGTTCGGGAGTTGGTGAATTCGTGGGTTTGCAGTTCAGGAGATTGGTGCTTGCAGTAGCTGTCGGTGCAGCTGAAAAAGGGGAATATCGCCTAAACGGTTTTTAACCTCTTGTGGGCAAAACGGTCCGTTACAGTTTCTACTGTGGTCTACTCTCAGGTCCAGGGGGGAGTACCCCTTGCATGGGGACATACATATAAGACCAGTTGTGGTTGCCATTAAAGTATTCCAGCTTGAATTCAAAACTGTGTGTCGTCCTGTTATTGGAGGGAAGGAAGATTTAACCCCTGTGTCTGCTGTTCCAGCTTGCAGGGGATTCAACGTGGAAAGTCATTGTAAGGACTAGAGCTAATTCCCCATTCGGTTCCAGAATTCCCAGGACTGAGTGTTGTCCAGTGCCTGGAGGTGTCTAGAGCGAATTCCCCATTCAGCTCCAGGAAGGAGCGGTTTCTGGCCATGCCGACTGTGGGCAGAAGTGCTGCAGTTTGTCCCCTGTTCCAGCTAGGAAGCGATCCTTGGCAAAGGTACTCAGCTCCGTTACACCAGATATTAGCTTTTTGTGGATTTTAGCCATTAAACAGAGTTGTAAAATATCTAGACAAGTTTTTAAAATAATAAGAACAAAACATAACTATCATAATCAAAGTAACGGCAAGGTTTATTATAAATTGTTATCATGTGGACACTCTGCAGTCCATAAATGTGTTAATTGAACCTAGAGTTGTCAGCATGTTCAAACTGGACATTGGAGCCTGGGGGTGTCAATATGTTCAAACTGGACATTGGAGCCTGTGGGGGGTCAGTATGTTCAAACTGGACAATAGAGCCTGTGGGGGGTCAATATGTTCAAACTGGACATTGGAGCCTGTGGGGGGTCAATATGTTCAAACTGGATGTAACGGACCGTTTCTCTCACAAGGGGATAAAATCCGTTTAGGCGATAATCCCCTTTCCCATAGACCAGCAGCTACTGCAATCACCAACCTCCCGAACTCCAAACTGTACGAATACCCAACTCACGAACAAGAAATACACGAACTCTGGAAGCAGCCGAACAGGAAAAGCAATACGAACAGCTTACACTCCTGGCAGTCAGCACACAATCCAATTCCCCCAATAACAAGACGACACTTCGTTTTGAGGGTTAAGCAGAATCTGCCAGATTTATTCACACAGCCTCCTTTTAAGACATTCTCCCCTGCAAGGGAGGGATCCACAACAATTAGTACCCCAGCCAATAATGTACCAGTTACCTCCCACACATCTCCTCCCCTTAGTGTGACACATAATCCCATTAGTACAGACACAAATTCCCTGGGATACTGGATGTACCCCTAAACATAGGAATACCCCTTTAAATGTTACATCCCCTGGTAACCCTGATCTGGGTGAGACACATATCCAAAAATCACCCAGATCGGACCAGGGGTTCAGGAATTATAAAGGGTTAAAGTTTTGACCGACTGCATGGCAAAAGTATCCGAAAATAGTTCCATGTACTTTGGCCCTGCAGTCGGTCACAGAAAAGGGAATGAATCACACGAATTGCCTGGGTTATAGAGCTTGGGGAGGATTCGTATGAATCCCCCTGTTCGTGGGATCCTTTCTACCGAACGGCGGGCCGTTCGGTAGTTTCTGCACGAATTGCTGGAAGTCTGGAGGTCTCAGCGGTGTTTGCTTAGTCAAGTGTCCGATTTTAGTTCCAGACACTCGACGGCAAAACACCGCTGTTCGGGAGTTTAAGATGGCCGCCGCCACGTGTTCGTTTCCCGAATGGCGGCCACCCAGAGGACACAACACACATTACACATATTGCCAATTACCCATTTGCAACATTGTTGCAAACGGTAATTGGAGGCACACTTACTCCCGGGTGGTCTGGTTGTTCGGTAGTTTCACCCAATATAATGAATGAAGTGATTCTATCGAACAATCAGGGGAATGCTGCATTCACCTAACACTTTATACCGAACATATAATATTAAATACAGCCTGAATGCAATTTGCTACACAGTCTTAAAAAGGCATTATTCCTAACAGGCAGAATATGTTCACGGATGGCCCTTAAAGGGCCAGTAGCAGCAATATAAGAATGTCACATGCCCAAATATTGCATACAAAAGTACGAATTCACAAGGGGGCCATAGTCAGATGGCAGGAGGCTGGCAACCAGGCTTCTCCAGTGCATAGTGGCGAGGTTGGTTTCGCCACACTGGACATTGGAGCCTGTGGGGTGTCAGTATGTTCAAACTGGACATTGGAGCCTGTGGGGGGTCAGTATGTTCAAACTGGACATTGGACCATGAGGGTGTCAGTATGTTCAAACTGGACATTAGAGCCTGTGGGTGTCAGTATGTTCAAACTGGACATTAGAGCCCGGGGGTGTCAGTCTGTTCAAACTGGACATTAGAGCCTGTGGGGTGTCAGTATGTTCAAACTGGACATTGGACCATGAGGGTGTCAGTATGTTCAAACTGGACATTGGAGCCTGTGGGGTGTCAGTATGTTCAAACTGGACATTTGAGCCTGGGGGTGTCAATATGTTCAAACTGGACATTGGAGCCTGTGGGGTGTCAGTATGTTCAAATTGGACAATAGAGCCTGTGGGGGGTCAATATGTTCAAACTGGACATTGGAGCCTGTGGGGGGTCAATATGTTCAAACTGGACATTGGAGCCTGTGGGGTGTCAGTATGTTCAAACTGGACATTGGAGCCTGTGGGGGGTCAGTATGTTCAAACTGGACATTGGACCATGAGGGTGTCAGTATGTTCAAACTGGACATTAGAGCCTGTGGGTGTCAGTATGTTCAAACTGGACATTAGAGCCCGGGGGTGTCAGTCTGTTCAAACTGGACATTAGAGCCTGGGGGTGTCAGTATGTTCAAACTGGACATTGGACCATGAGGGTGTCAGTATGTTCAAACTGGACATTAGAGCCCGGGGGTGTCAGTATGTTCAAACTGGACAATAGAGCCCGGGGGTGTCAGTCTGTTCAAACTGGACATTAGAGCCTGGGGGTGTCAGTATGTTCAAACTGGACATTAGAGCCAGGGGTGTCAGTATGTTCAAACTGGACATTAGAGCCCAGGGGTGTCAGTATGTTCAAACTGGACATTAGAGCCCAGGGGTGTCAGTATGTTCAAACTGGACATTAGAGCCCAGGGGTGTCAGTATGTTCAAACTGGACATTAGAGCCCAGGGGTGTCAGTATGTTCAAACTGGACAATAGAGCCCAGGGGTGTCACTATGTTCAAACTAGACACTGGAGAAGTTAATTAGCTATGTGTTGTCCTGTTGCAGGTGTGGACCTGCAGCATTTTAGACTCTATTGTCTAGTAATTGCTGTGAGTTTCGAATTATAAATGTCACAATCCTGTGTTAGGCAAGCAGTGACTCAATAGCTCTTATTTATTTATTATATCATTAATATTAAAGACATACAATACATCTTTTAACAAATTAAGATACATGCATTTGGTAAAAGCACAGCAGACAGTGCCAAGGCACTCAATCATTAGCTGGTTTTACTGCCACAGCCTGACGGCCAGGGGATCCATAAAATATGACATATACCTGCACTTTGTTACATAGCAGGTAAGTAACTCAATTTAACCTATACACTGTCTTTAAAGCAAATGCATAGGTCAAATTATCCACTTATCTGGTTATTTACAAAAAAAATTAAGTGTAGCCATAACCTCCTGCTATCGCGCCAAGCAAAGCATTGTGGGATGTCGCTTTCCCTAATGTGGATAGTTATTCTAGAGCTGTTAGTCTCTGGTGCAGTGCTAACCAGTCAATATCACAGCATGAGGAATAACCGTGAAAGTTCAATTGCATTTTTATTTAGCTGTCTTTCCTCCCATAAAGAACACACTGATCCCCCCCCCCCAATGCAATTTTAGCTCATGTTAGAATCTGGAACACGATGGCAGCCATGTATAAGTGATAATTTGGCACTGCTAGAATAACTTGTGTTTTATCTTTCTGAATCACCTTCCACTCTAACATTTAACATGTTTTCCAAGGTCGGAAATCCACCAGATTGTAATACTTATATAAAGCAGCATTATTTTTCCAACAGCTCCTATTAAATAGATCTCGGCTATTTTATTAATAAACAAAATGCAACATCAGAATCCTGGAAAATACAATCTGCTGTTGCCTAATTTCCCATAATAGAATCTTTTTTCCCTAAATATACACATAAACAAATCTGTGTCAGCACATTTAGTGACTGAATGAAAAAAAAACTAACTTTTCACCCAACATCTTTAAAAGATCTAAGACGTAAAAGTGCCTATCACAGTTTGTGAAATTCGAATCCATGCACTAAATACAGAGATGAAATATTTAGCTGGAGGGAAGATGTTACGGCTGAGTGCAGTCGCCAAGCAATGGCTGAAACATCTGGAGCGGCGCAGGCTGCGCAGGGCGAGCTGGGTTAGACCGGAGTATACATTGTATCTGCTATTGTGGTTATATGGTACAATTACCGTCCTGTCCAACCGTGTTTAAAACAACTACATGAATGGGAAATACACAGACAAAACAAGCATTTAGCTACTGCCAAGACATTCCTGAAAAAACTGTTTAAATGGCAGGAGAGAGAGCCGGCTTTGCCTACTGACTGCGGAGATTTTTAAGTCTAATTAGTAGCATCTTGTTGGGTTTTGAAGTCATTAAATGCAATAGCACCTTTTCATTATAGTCCTATAGATCAGTGTTCCCCAACCCAGTCCCCATGGACCACCAACAGTCCAAGTTTTGTCAGTATCTCTATTGGAATAAAACAGGGACACACATAAATGCTGGGCTGTTTGTGGTCCATGAGGACTGGGTTTGGAAACACTGCTATCGATGATCTGCAAACAGGGAATATTTGGGTAGGTTTGTTATTCTTGGGATCGCAAGAGGCAAAATTCTCAAAAAAAGAACAGTCGCCATGAAAACCAACAGAAAGTCTCTAAACATGTAGCACTAGACCCCATAACAATAAAAATCAAAATCGAAAAATGTATAATTTCGATAACCATCAAATATAGATAATAACAATGTGCATTATACGTTATGACTTTCAGCCAATGAGGTGTCAAAAAGTGCTTCACTGTGTTTTTAGCATAAGATCAGTCAGCGTGATAAAACAGGTCTGGATATGTTTAGTTGTAAAATGTGCTCACTATTTAATTAACAACCACTGCCTAATGGGATTACTCCTAGTTTCACTGAGAATACTTTTTATTATCAGAGATAGTTATGGAGGTTATTTAAAGGAAACATGTTTTTAAATGAACTGTCTTTAACCCCTTAAGGATTTAGACAAATGTACACGTCAAAATAAAACGTAAAAAAAACCTGGAATTTGCGCTATGTATCTGTTCAGGAGTAATTCGCCTCTTTCATATTATGTGCACCCACACTTATATATCATTTTCTTCAGGGCTTTCATTTTATATCACATTTTTAGCTATGAAACGTAATTTAATATGAATAAAATATTTTTTAAAAGTGAGAAATTAAGAAATGTAGGTTTTTTTTACTTCTGTATGACATTTTTAACTGTGAATGTCATAATACTGTTTGCTTTTACTGCAATAAAATACGCATATTTGTATTCAGCGATGTCTCACGTGTAAAACAGTACCCCCTATGTACAGGTTTTATGGCGTTTTGGGAAGTTACAGGGTCAAATATAGCATTTTACATGTTTCAGTTTTTTTCATATTGAAATTCGCCAGATTGGTTACGTTGCCTTTGAGACCCTATGGTAGCCCAGGAATGAGAACTACCCCCATGATGGCATACCATTTGCAATAGTAGACAACCCAAGGTATTGCAAAAGGGGTATGTCCAGTCTTTTTTAGTAGCCACTTAGTCACAAACACTGGCCACCCCATTTGCAATACCTTTGGTTGTCTACCATAGGGTCTCAAAGGCAAAATAACCAATCTTGCGAATTTCAATGTGAAAAAACTGAAATGCAAACCTTATATTTGACTCTGTAACTTTTGAAAACACCATAAAACCTGTACACGAGGGGTACTGTTATACTCAGGAGACTTCACTGAACACAAATATTAGGGTTTCAAAACAGTAAGACGTATCACAACAATTATATTTTCAGTGTAACTGCCATTTGTGTGTGAAAAATGCAAAAAATTTCACTTTCACTGACGATATCATCGTTGTAATACATTTTACTGTTTTCAAAAGTTACAGGGTTAAATATAGTGCTAGCAAACTGAATTCCTTGGACTTGGTTGTCAGGCAGGTCCCGCAAATTGTAATTAATAAAATGACCTAATTATGTAAAATTATTACATAAATATATATGTAGAATTATATATATATATATAGAAATATATATAATTTTTTTTTATTATTATTTATATATAGGTGTGTATATATATATAGTGGTATATATGTATCTACGTATATATATAGATATATATATTATTTCGTTCTACGTGTATTTTGACATTAATATATATATATATTAAAGGGATACTCCAGGCACCCAGACCACTTCTGTCCATTGGAGTGGTCTGGGTGCCAACTCTCACTACCCTTAACCTTGCAACTGTAAATATTGCAGTTTTCATAAACTGCAATATTTACATTGCAGGGTTAAGTCCTCCCCTAGTGGCTGTCTACTAGACAGCCACTAGAGGGACTTTTGTGTTCATAGAACATGAAAAGTGTGTTATACAACGCTGGACGTCCTCACGCTCCAGTGTCGCCTAAATCCCCATAGGAAAGCATTGTATAATGTTTTCCTGAGGGGAGGTCCAATGCGCATGCGTGGCCTATTGCCGCGTACGCGCTTTAGGTCTCCCCCGCAGGCTGACGTTGGCGGGGGAGGAGAGTAGGCGGATCCTGACCCAGCGCCGAGGAACATTGGCGCTGGACTCCTGTAAGTCACTGAAAGGATTTTGACCCCTTCAGCAACTTGGGATGGGGGGTTGGAGGGAGAGGGGCACTGCAGGAATCTGCAGTGCCAGGAAAACGAATATGTTTTCCTGGCACTGGAGAATCCCTTTAATATTAAAATACACTTACACAGTGTAAGTGTATGTGTGTATATATATACTTAGATCATATATATATATATATACTATATATGATCTAAGTGTTTATTTTAAACTGTTTTTAAAACTTTTATTTTACTTTTTTCAGACAGCAGGGGGAATACCTGTAATTACAGGCACTCCCACTGCTGGCACTGCTGTGGATGCCTATGCCATCCATGTGATCGTTACGTCCTCGCAAGGACCTTATGATCACATGTCCCAGAAGGGCCGGAACGGCAACAGGGAGACTCCCGGGCATGGCAGGTAAGTCCCCCCACCGTGATCGCCAGCGAGCGGGTAAGTACATAGGAACAGCAGGGACGTGCTAGAGCCGGGTCCCCAAGGACGGCATAGCACACCCAAAGTCCTTAAGGGGCTAATGGTGCCCTCCTATTGCGTCAATCTATTTGCTGCCCCTGATCTGCCTCCTCGACTGTCTCACTTTATGGGGAAAGATTGTGATTGTCTCAGAACACCACTTCTGATGATGTCAGCATACAGAGGCAGTTCAGGGGCAGAGCCGGCAGCTTCAGACTTGAATACAAGTAAGATTTTACTATATTTAGGGAAGCTAGGGGAGGCCAAGGGGGCTAGATTGTGGTTTTAAAATGATAGGGTCAGGAATACATGTTTGTGTTCCTGACCCTATAGTTATCCTTTAATTAATACAAGGGCCCTCCATTTTGGGAATCCAGGTCTGAATATATGAGGCAGTGTTACATGAGGCATGCGGAGGGACTCACAGCGAGTAGGGCTAAGCCCCAATCTCATATCATTACTGATTTTATCAATCTGTTACACTGGGGGTTTGTTCC
This sequence comes from Pelobates cultripes, assembly GCA_933207985.1. Lineage (NCBI taxonomy): Eukaryota > Metazoa > Chordata > Amphibia > Anura > Pelobatidae > Pelobates > Pelobates cultripes. The sequence continues at coordinate 2,568,895 of OW240916.1, forward strand.
AAACTGGAGACAAAATCCTCAGTAGAAGCCATAATTTACTTAGCAAGTGACCAAACTAGATTTATAAAGCATTTTTTATTGATAAGTAAAAGCAATGCTGTCAATCCAGTACTTCTGGTAGCCTTTGGCTGACTGTTGCCCCCAAGCTTAGAAACACAGTGGCCATTATATTCCGGAATTAGCAGAAGGTCTGCCCAGAATTATCAATCCCTAGAGGTGGAAAGGTCACAGAGCTTCAGGCAGATCATTCCGAGGGGCCACATTTTACTAGACACAGAATAGAAGCTACTTTGTCAAACCGGGTGAAAACATTTTGACACATATCCGAATTTAGTGTCCTAAGACTCTTTCCACCATACATTAGTCTCAGCTATAAAAGCTACGGTATAGAATACAAATAGAGCAGGGATCCAGCTTGTATCACTAAAACATAAATATAAAATACAACATAGTGTGATATTGTTATAGCCTTGTTAATCGCCCAACGCTTTAAGGTTACAATCACAGATTGATGGTATAAGAAAAGCCTTCAGGGTGCCTCCCCTCTGATTAGGGGTGGGGGTATGTCCTGCTGTTGGTAGTAACGCCAATCTGGAAATGGTTGGATATAGAAAATGGATCCATTTATTGACATATAATTAAATTAATAGTATATAAAAAATATTTTTTTTAAACGGTCCTACGCGTTTGTTGGGGTTGCAGTCTGCTGTGTAAACGAGGATCCTCCACCTCTAGTCTTTGAAGCAGGATGCCTTGTTTCTTGTGGCACATTGCTCATCTTCCTCTCATAGCCATGTTTTGACATTTGTCTGTTTTTATGACTGAGAAGCGTAATTTGTGCTCCATGTTTGCATTTTCTATTTTTGCTTTACGTCCACCTGCGTCATTCTTGCCGCCATGACTGGAATCCTATTTATTTAGGCATGTCTGCTCTCTAAGAAACACTTTCTGTCCACTCATCATGCAACATCTACAGATCTTGTTTTAACACCAGTTTCTCTTACGTTCAGTGTGT